>OZ038372.1:87917106-88040971 GCA_964036015.1 Leptarthrus brevirostris | reverse complement strand
GAACGGGTATTTTTAAGCCAAAATTATTAAAAAATGGCAGAATTTACTTCTGAGGAATACGCGGATATTATTTACATTTATGGTGTAGTAGACGGAAACGAGAGAGCGGCTGTAGTGGAATATCAAAGGAGATTTCCTAATTGGCGAGCACCCCAAAGAGGAGTATTTACATGGACTTTCCGAAGGTTAGGAGAAGCAGGAACTGTAACTTCACACGACAGGGAGACACGACCCATAACTTCGGGAACTTCTGCCGACGTCGAGCAGCAAATAATCACCATCGTGAGATAAGACCCGGAGACGAGCACGAGACCATCACTCAGTTCAAGCACTGGTGGAAGGAAATTCCGAGAGAAGACTGGAATTAAGCACTTGGCTTCTGGAACGTTACATTGACGCCATGGCGTTTCTGGACCGAATTCTGTGGACGGATGAATCTCAATTCACCAGTGACGGTATCACGAACTTCCATAACTTCCATACCTGGTCGGAAACTAAACCACACAGGACAAAGTGATTTCATCCCAGCACATATTTGGTAGGATCATTCATACTTCCAGAACTAATAAAGGACATCCCTGTGCATAATCGAACGGGCATCTTTGACCAACACGATGGAGCACCAACGCATACTGCTTACATTGTGAAGGCAATACTAAGTGAAAAATTTCCTAACCGCTGGATTGAACGAGGTGAACCGATTCCTTGGCCTGCTAGACCTCCAGACCTAATCCCATTGGACTTTTTCTAATGGGGAGCAATAAAGGATTAGGTTTATTTAAGCCCTCTTAATACTAGGAAGGATTTAGTTTGCAGAATTGGGAATGCAGCGACGAAAATACGGGCGATGCTGACTGCAATACGCTTTAAACAGGGGCTTAGAAGGAGATTGTTGGAATGCATGCAAAGTGGCGGATGTCATTTTAAACAGCTTTTGTAATTTACTAAGATTTATTTATTGTTATACGTTTTGAATTCAATAAAAAGGATTTTAGAGGTAATATGAGCTTAATTTCTTTAAATTGCAGATTTTCAAATATTTCCCGATAAGTTTTCTACTTATGAATTTCTACACCCTTTCTCTACCTGGGCATGTTGTACCTTTTTGCAAAGGTAATAAGATGGGCAATACAATAAAAATAAAAAAGAGTTGTACTAATTACATGAATTTCTGGGAAATTTTGGGAAAATGCTGAATTTTAGGTATGGCAGTTATATGTTTTTGGGAAATCATGTTTAAATAAGTTATATACTATATATATAATATATAGGATTGTGCCAAGAACAGATCCTTGGGGTACTCCAGCTTTAATTGAGTGTGAGGTAGAGGACTCTGTGCCTAGATGAAATGTACAGTGAAAGTTCTATTTTGGAGGAACCTGTATAATATCCGTATTAGATTTTGAGGAAACTGCAAATTTATCATTTTGTATAGTAGGCCTTCAGGCCATACATTATCAAATAACTTTTCCATATCTAATAGTATCATTCCGGTAGATTGTCGAAGGGGAAATTTAGACTTTATATAGTTTGTTATCCTAGCAAGCTGATGGGTTGTTGTATGACCTTTCCTAAAACCAAATTGCTCGTTTGGCAGAATTTTGTTTTTCTCTAGGTGTAAAACCAATCTTTCTTTCAAAGTTTTTTCCAAGATTTTTCCCAGCGTAATTTCTTTAGGTTTCATAAGTTTATTATTGGCGTCCGTGATTGGGGTTGAAAAGAAATTTCGGATTGTTTCTAGGACTTCATTAGTAGTATTTTGAACACTAAGTTTGGAAGATAATGAGCGATTTTCGAAGAAAGTTTCTGCAAGTAACGCCACTTTCTCTTTCCTGGTAAGAAAGCGCTTATTGTTTATAAAGAGAAGGGGAATAGATTTGTGTTTATTTTTAAGGACTTTCGTGATATTCCAGAAAGGCTTTAAGGATTTATTCATGGTAGAGAGAGTTTTGTCCCACCTAGTGTTCCTAAGACTAAGTAGTTCTGAATGAATTTGATTGCAGAGTATTTTGTATCGATTTCTATTATGTTCGTTTCTATGTCTTTGCCAAATTATTCTAGCTGAATTTCTCATTTGGATTAAGGGATCATTCTGGTTTATAATTTTCAAAAAATCGATTTTTCTTTTTTTGCATTTTTCAAGAGATTTTATCTTAAAACATTTTGTTGAAAAATTAAAATGATCGGAGCAGTCTAACTATATTATTTTCCGATCTAAAAACTATGTTTTTACGGTCGGCGGTAGTGATTTCTCTGAAACCACTGAACCGATCTTCATAAAATTTTAACCACATATTGTATACATAAACAGCTCTAGCCTGAACTACAATCAAATTTTTTGATTTTTACTATGTTTTTTGGTCCAAAAACAATGAAAAAACCCCGAATTTTTTAAATTTGTTTTTTAAATATCCGCCATTTTTTTATTTATTAATAAAAATTAATATCCGAAGTTCGGACTAGAGCTACACGCATACTGAATGTAAACAATTTTGATTTTTCCATTTTAGATGAGCCATTATCGAGATATCACTACCGCCAGCGAACTACCTGGACAATTTCAGGCGGCGTTCTAATTACGGTGTGCGAGCATGCTTATCACAACAAGTGTTTACATGATAAACATAAATGACTGCACCAAATATACGGGCACAATACGAAGCAGACAGCCAAATCGCGTGAGGCCGTATCTAATGACCCCAATGTCTTGCTTAAGCCTGACAACAGGAACGGAAGGAGACATACCAATTCCAGAACAGGCTTCTAAAACCGCGAACGTCCCGTCAGTGTCTGCTCAGGCCCTTCTTGCAGGGTTACAGGTGCAGATAGCGACTCTTGTACGGAAGGAGGTGACAAAGGGTCTAGAGAGCCTCAGGTTAGAGCAACAGCAGACTTCCCCTTCCATCGCTAGTTTTTCGCGTCCTTCGTCGACCAGATCGAATCGGCCGACATCACCAAGGCTTCGAGCGAACGAGCATTGACCAGAGATTCAACAACCCTCGGCTTTCGTGCCGCATCCAAACAATTATCCGTCTCAGTTTCGAGGTCGTCCCAATTTACCAACTCGGCGTCGTTCAGCCAGCCCTATCGAATGATGGCAAATATATTATGACGGAGACAATTCCCGCTTGAATTTCGAAGAGTTTATTTTCCGCGTAGAAACTCTGACGCGAAACACCTTAGAAGCGTTCGATCTTCTTGTTTATAATATGCATTCGTTGTTCAGTGACCGTGTGAATGACTGGTACTGGACTCTGTTACGTCATAACCCAATGTCCCCTTGAGAACACCTCAAATTTGCCCTTCGTTCTGACTGGGGAGATTGTACAAACGACATAGATATTCGACGCAGAATGCTCAACAGACGTCAAAGATCAACTGAATCTTTTTCTACTTATTGTCAGGAGATGATACAACTCCGAAACATGCTTCGTGCTCCGATGACGGAGGCTGAGTTTGTGGATGATTTGCGAATCAACCTGATTCCATCTATACAAGAGCAGCTATGTTTGCACAAGACTGATACAGTTGCACAACTTCGAGCATTGGTGATGGAAACGAACATATTGAGGAGAACCTTCTCGAGATAAACCTTCTTGCAATTTCTACGAATCAAACAAATTCCCGCCTATTATGCTGGAATTGTAATGTGTTGGGTCATAGTTACCAGGACTGTTTAGAAGAGCCGAAAAGCTTGTTTTGTTATGGCTGCGGACGCAAGGGCGTTGTTAAACCTCGTTGTTCCGATTGTCAGCAGAAAAACTCCCAAAGGGCCGAGACCAACAACACCCGGTCCCGGCCGACTTTAAGAACATTTCGGAGGACTTCCTGCTGCTGCTTCCTCACCACCCCGTCCCTCGGTCCAACAATAATTAAACCGTGCAACCGAGATTCCCTCCAACCGGGGGATCTCTTACAAGTGACTTCGACCGCAACCATGACAGACGACCTGATAGATTTCTCCGCCGATGTTATTAATGTTTCATCTTCTCCAGCTGAGCCTGAAAGTACCCTCGTTGACGTGACGAGCACACTAAGTTATCACCACGCCACCATGACAAACGACCTGATAGATTTCTCCACCGATGTTATTAATGTTTCATCTTCTCCAGCTGAGCCTGAAAGTACCTTCGTTGACGTGACGAGCACACTAAGTTATCACCACGCCATGGTATAACAGTATTCCATTTACTCCTGAAAAGACTGCTCCTGCAAATTCAGTTCAATTGGTTCCGTCCACGTCAATAATTCCAACTGCAAAAATCCTGCAGCGATCACCAGAGATGTCCACGCAAATCTGCTGTCTTTCCCGTGAAGCCCTATCATCAACGGCTACAAGAGTACCAAGAGGCCAGGAAGCGAATTATCGCACCAAACGACGATGAAACTGACACCAACGATGAGTCTCGCCCCAGGACGAGACCAAAACGATCGACTCGAAGATTGAGGGCCTTCTGGAAGGAAGTAGAGGCCAACCGGAAGAAGTTAGCGACCGCCTTTGTCTCCGTGCCTCAGGATGTTAGACCTCACGATGAAGTACAGTATCTACTCATCGAATTAGGAATAATTCATGATAAATCAAAAAGAAAACAAACATTTTGTTATAGTTTGCATTATGACTTTATTGAACCACATTTAACATAAAAAAAATTTTCGATTAATATTTGGTGTTTCCACCTTTAGCGGAAATAACTGCCCCAATTCTTGCTGGCATACTATTCACGCATTCTTCAATCGTTTTTTTTATTTCTTCGTTTCCTGACCATATTTCTTCAATTTCATTTTTCAAGGATTGAATGGTAGGATTTACACAATACGTTTTAGTAAACTCCACAAACTCTCTATTGGGTTAAGGTCTGGAGAGTTGCCAGGCCAGGGTAGTAAAGGTACATTTTTATTTGCTAACATTTTTTTTATGGATTATGCCCTGTGACAGGGTGCCCCATCCTGCATGAAGGTATATGGCCCTCCTTCTGGGTCCAGTGTGTCGTAGAAGGGCAAAAAAACTGTTTCCAGAACTTCCTTATATCAATTTTGATTCATGGTTCCTTGAACAAAGTAAACTGGTCCAGGTATCGCGTTGACAATGCATGACCATATCATCGATGAAGGGGGGTGCTTTACTTTATAACGTTCACTATACAGGCTTCGTTATAACGTTCATTTGGTCTTCGTCGAAAAAATTGACGGCTCTCCGCTACAGCTTCTAAGCGGCACTCGTCACTAAAGATCACCTACAGAAAAAAAATTAAGCATTCAAGTAATAACACTTTTCTTTGTTGAAAAAAAAAAATATTAAAAAGAATAAAATTTTCCAATACCTTTTTCCAATCTTCTACAGAGTAATGGCGATGTGATCTACCCAACTTCAATCTAGCCAATTTCATTCGCAAAGTTAATTTGGACTTTTTTGCTGGCCGCCTGCATTTCATGCCTGGTGACACCGCTCTGACACCGATATTTGAATGCCCTCTGCTTCCAAATTTAACTTTACCGATTTTGCTAGATCACTGCGATTTTCAATGCCACTTTGGATAATTTTGCGATCCGTTCGTGCGGTAGTTTTTCGTTTTCCACGACACTGTTCTCGTCGGTTACTGGTTTCAGGTAAGTTTTTTTTTCACTAACTTGGAAATTCTGTCCACATTATGGCGGGAAACATTTAATTGTTGGGCAATTTGTCAATTGGACAATGTTCCCAAAATCAATAGTGCCGCAATACTCGACTTTTTTCACTCGAAATGTCTTTACACTTTCCCATTTCTGTCTTATTCACAAAAAACAATATTTCCACTAAAATGTTATAATTTACCCTTTAATTTAAAATAAAACACCTTCAGATTAACACAACACAAATTACAGATGCACCATCAACAAAAGTAATCACCGTAATACTTCAAATCCGACTTAGAAAAGAGATAGGTAAATTACATTCATTATCACCGTAAGCGTACCTGCTTTGTCCTAGGTGCAGTTTCAAGAAAAAGGGTCTGAAACTTTTATGGCATCGGGGTAAACATAACATGTACATATTTTTGAAGATTATACACACAGAAATAATTTTAAATGATATTCACAATAAAAAAAATTACAATAGGTGAAATAATATTCAAGTTTGCGTGCAAAATGAAAATTTCATTAGTGGCTCTAATTCGATGAGTAGATACTGTACATCTGCTGGGTAAAACTTTGACAGGATTATTGGAAAGTGGAGCAACTGTGAGCATTATGGGGAAAAACGCGTTACAATAGCTAGAAGAAGCAAAAGTCAAATGGAAACAATACGGATCACGGATCGAAGTAGCCGACGGAACTCAACCAGAAGTAGATGGTCATGTGGACTTGTTGATCACCTTCAGAAACGAATCTCACAACATTCGCTTATACGTTGTACCGAGCCTTACTCAGTTGTATTTAGGACTTTTGGAAAACATTTAATCAACTACGTCTAGAGCAAACCAAACAATTGTTTCCGTCATTCTCCGTATTAGGTCTGGGGAAGACTCACTTACTGACACATCGCATAGACGTAGGAAGCGCTGATCCAATACAACAACGATTTTACCCAGTATCACCAGCTGTTCAGGGCCTGATGGATGCGGAGTTGCAGAGAATGCTATCGCTCGGCATCATAGAGAGTCAGAGCAAGTTGAGCTCAACAGTTGTGTTAGTGAGGAAACCGGGAAAGTCAGGTTATGTTTCGATGAAAGGAAGGTCAATGCGGTTACAAAAAGGGATGCCTACCCGTTACCGCAAATTGATGGCATCCTGAGTAGACTAGAGTAGAGAAAGACGCCTTTTGGCAAATCCCACTATACACGGAGTCGAGGGAAAAAACTGCCTTCACGGTCCCTGGCCACCCTCTATATCAATACACCGTAATGACATTCGGATTATGTAATGCACCTCAGACCATGTGTCGCTTAATGGATAAAGTTATCCCGTATGATCTGCGTGAAAAGGTAGTCTACTTGGACGATCTGCTTGTGTTATCTGAAGACTTCGACGAACACCTCGCGCTTCTCGCCAGGGTGGCGAGGCGCCTGAGGAGTGCAGGACTTACTATAACATTGAGAAGAGCAAGTTCTGTCTGAAAGAAACCCGTTTCTTGGGATACATAATTGGCAATGATGGAATTAGAACTGACCCTAATAAAGTTGCAGCAATAGTAAAGTATCCGGCACCCAAAACCGTACGCCAGGTGCGCCGTTTTCTCGGTATGGCCGGCTGGTATCGGAAGATTGTGCCAAAATATGCCGACTTGTCAGCACCGATTACCGACACCTTGAAGAACCAGCTTACCTCTTCTCCTTTCTTAGTGGGTCCCGACATCTCCAGACCCTTCGTCATCCAGTGTGATGCGAGCAGTCAGGGTGTGGGTGGAGTTTTGTTGCAGCTTGATGACGACAACCAGGAAATACCTATTGCCTACGTGTCTCAAAAACTGAATTTAGCACAGAGGAACTACACCGTCACAGAATTGGAGTGTTTAGCGGCTATTATCAGTATTCAAAAATTCTGGGAGCTGTTGAAGAGCCCGGTCCGGAAGTTGATCTCGATTCACCTCACTTCGCCTCCAGCGAATACAAGGAGATAAAAGAACGAATCGAGAAAGATGGAACACGCCTCCCGGACTTGATTTTGCGCGACGGCTATGTTTATATCTGCACCCAGCACAGAACCGGAAGAAGAAGCCTGAAAGCTTTGGATTCCACGGGGACTTGTGAACGACGTTATTGCAAGCGCGCATGATCCGCCACTAGCTTCACATGGTGGCATTGGAAAAACCTTAGAGCGTATTAGACAACATCTCTACTGGCCGCGAATGACTGTCGATGTAAGAGCATATGTACTGTCTTGTGACACGTGCAAAGAAACGAAGGCTCCAAATTCAATTCTACGACCTCCAATGGGTAAACAAGCAAAAACGGAACGCAAATGGCAACGGGCATATCTCGATCTTTTAGGTCCGTATCCTCGAACTAAACGAGGATATGTTTGCATATTAATAGCTCTGGAACACTTTTCTAAATACACCTTACTGCGGCCACTACGAAAAGCGAGCACTTCCCTTATCTGCGATTTTGTGGAAAAAGAGATCTTCCACAAGTTCGGCGTCCCTGAGACCGTAGTATCTGACAACGGATCAAAATTTTGTTCCGCTCAATTTGGTAAGCTGGTGGAGAAATACGGTGTTCAACATACGCGTACTGCTGTATATTCGCATCAGGCGAATGCGTCTGAGCGCGTTAACAGTTCCGTCTTGGCTGGCATCCGAGCGTATGTGCGGAATGAACATGACCGATGGGATGAGAACTTGAGTAGCATTGCTAGCTCGTTGCGAAGTTCCGCCCACCGAGCTATTGGCTTCTCGCCGTATAAAGTTCTGTTTGGCCGACAAATAATCGAACATGGTTCGACAACGCTCTATTACGACAACTACAAGGTGTTAGCGAGCCTATAGGTGTAGATGCATCAGACCATCTGAAACTCATTCGCGCGAAAGTACAGACAAACCTCAACAGAGCATTCGAACAAGGGGAAAAGACCTATAATTTACGAGGAAGTCTACCGAAGAAACTGTCGACCAAGCAGCTTTGAAAAGCAGACAAGTGCAAAGCTGGATAAAAAGTTCGTTATATGCCGGATCCGATCTAAAAAGGGAAACGCTCTTTATGAGTTGGAGGGTCTACAGGGAAAACTGATGGGAACTTATCACGCTAAGGATATCCGGCCTTGAATGGAGAGTTTCGTGAGCATGGCCTTTACTGGAGTGCGTGTCCTCTTCTGATGATGACAATAACCGCTTTGCCGAGTCTCCTCGGAGACGATGACAATCTGTTGACACTAACTGATGGAGGGTAAGCACGCACACCAAGGTCCAGTGTCACGGCAGGAATCGCGATCCTCGACCTCGACGTGGGGGGGGGGGGGGGGGGGAAGCGTCTCGGCAACTCGGAGGAGGGATCACTAGGGCTCACGCGTCTCTCATCAGTGGGACCACCAATGAGGTTAGTTCCAGATTCACCGAGCGCTCTCTCATTAGGAGCAAATCTGGTGAATCTGACTTGACAAGCCGAGATGCCAAACCAGCCGCGTTTGTCAGATCAGCCGTACCTGTGATCAAGTTGTTCAGCAGTAAACCTTAAACCTAATCTCGTATATATATAACCCCGTTCCTTCAGCAATGTTTACCGCTGAAAAAAAGAAACTTGTTGTGCGGCTTGCATTACAGCACGTCTCATGCTTCCATTTGCTTTGCCCATTAGAATTTTTTTTGTCCTATTGGTCAGACCAATCTCCGCCTCTGTTGCGGTGGTGACAGTTAATCCTCTGAGAACCTACTCTTAGTATGCAAAGTTCCGTGCCCTCAGCACTTATTACCGGCGTAAGGCTCGTGTTTACGCCTCACTCAACAGCCTACACCACGCTTCAATTCACAACATGGCGTCCTTAACGGACCTTGGGTCGCCGCCTTCAGACTTCGCCACTAAATTGTAGTTGGCCTGTTTCCAGATTCCCATTAAACTATTGACGGCCTGGAATCGTTACACCTCTATCTTCAACACTTCATCAGGGATTTGTGGCACATTAGGTTAAGATACATGCTAATTACCGGCTAACTCAGTAATGAGACTGAGAGTGGGTCGTGCCACACATGGGCGCCTGGTAAAGCTACGAGAAAATGAATAGAGTCACCTACGTCTCTCTTATTAGAAGCACGCAAGGGACTCAGGTGCACTCTCGTCAGCTGAGTCAGACCACCGGTGTAAGCGACCTTTCTCAGCCTCCTCTGCCTACGCACGCTCAGCAGCCGATGCTGCCCTGTTATGGTCGCTGTAAAATTTCGCTTGGCTTGTTCAGAAATATAAGAATTTTGTGTACACGAAATTTTAATAAGCCGCAACACAGTTAACTCAGCGCCATCTGTCGCATCTGTCCCTGACTAAGGACCTGTGAAACATTTTGCAAGCCAACACATTTGCAAACTCCAACCCACACTAGATTTGGGCAAGAGAGAGAACATCGGTATGCACCATTGCCTTATGCACGCCTACCACACGTGAAATGCAGCCCAGCAAGTTTCGGCCGACATGGCACACTACTGCCAATACGTGGAGTATAAGAACGTACAGAACAGGCCTGTACGTATATAACCCGTGTATGTGAAACCAGTCAGTCTGCTCTTGTGCAAGAATCCAGGGAGGGGAGTAACCTGAAGTTGAACTGTCATCAGAAAGTTGTTGTGATTCTATCCAAAAGCGATTGTGAAGAAAGATCTCTGTAGATATTTACGAAATTCGAGCGAAGTATTAAATTTTTTCTGCACAACTATACGAGGGATATAATAACAAGTGTTCACCGATTTTCTCAGGAACTCACAGTGCTGTGAACAAAGTTAATTCCGTAATAAAGTGCTTCGGTTTGTGCTGGGTCAATTGCCGCTGCCGGTCGACGAAAACATCATTTTTAGGAAAGGTTTCTATTAAAAACTATTTTTGTGATTATAGATGATACGCTGGAAAAAAGGCGGCGAAAATGCTAGAAATAAAGTGCTAATAAAGATAAGTTTGATACCAATCTCCAGTTTGTTTACATTTGAGATTTTATAATTTCAATCGTTCAATGGCAGTGCTTGGTTAGGTGTTGAACAGGGGCACGCAGGTATGAATCCTGAATCCTTATTAATTTTCTTTCCACTTTACATGAATATTACTTCCTAAGGATTAAAACGTGCGTGATAAATAATTGGAAATAACTAGGTGAATTGTCAGTGATTATTTGAGAGTATTTTTTGCATCCTTTCCGACCCCCCTGCAAAATGATAAATTTGTGTTACCCCAATGGCGTACCCATACAAGAAATGGTCATTCCAATTAAAGAAGTGTGCCAAAGTTTCCTGAGCACATACATAGAACAGGCGTTTAGTTCCACATATTAAGACAACACCTTCAAAGGCAAACTGTGACAAAAGCAGGGGAAGGCGGGATGTGAAAACGCGTGAGTACACAGTGGCTGGATGGAGAAGCCAAAAAGCTTGGCAAAAGACGCCACTTGACTTCAGAATCCCGAAGAGTGAAAATCTCGCTACAAAAAATGGTTTAATAAAAACGTGCCGTTTCCTTCTTTATTTAAGATGTACGCGATTGTGTTTTCTTTTTGCTTAAGTTATTTGTGTCCCGAAAAAAGGAAGAGCTCGGACGGCGCTGTTCGTAGTGAGCGTGGAAGAACCAGAGGTAAATTATACATGCAAGATAAGAAAATTTGCGGGATTTTGAAACTACGTGGCGTTACTAGGAAGCGCTGAACTAGGCAAGGGAGATTTCAGATGAAAAAAAAAATTTTAGAACTGCAAGGATCACACACAAATTTCAGTACAAACGAAAGGGAAAAAAAGAAAAGGGGCTTCGCGCAAGGTTCAGCTCAAAGTGAAAACGACGGCCGTCGTGGCGTGGCGCGGCAAGGGAGCGGTGCGCGCCTTTAAAATTTTCTTCGGCCTGGAAGCTGAGTTCTCTCAAGAACGCAAATCTAGCGGGACACACTTCAAATTTTATAGTGGCCCGACTTGGAGGCGGGAAATGGAGTAATCAAAATAATAATCTTTATAACTTTATATTATTATTATAGCCAATATATACTCTAAAACAATTATTCTTTATTTATGCGTATTTACATAAGCAATATATATAAATTCAGAAATCTAATTTTTATAACTCCTAATTATTAGTATAGTCAACATATGCTTGAAGAAAAATATTCCTCATGTACTCATATTTACATAGGTACTAAATTGTATCTTTTATTATTGCATATTATAGGCAAGATAGGCTTTAATTTTATTTGAACATACGTATATAGGCATTTAGTTTAATCCTTGTCCGATTATCCTTAAATGAAATGTTAAATGTTGTCGCTTCTCGTCATAACACATGTAATGTTCACCGTCTTTAGAATTTGAGTTTCGGTATTTTTTCTAAATAGAATTCAAGTTGGAATTTTAATCCTTCTCCTATTGAGTATTGAGATTAGAACCTACACATACATTGAAATATTAGGAACAGTAAATGAGAAATTTAAAAAGAATAGAAAAACTGAGGGGGAAAATAAAGTGCGCATTTTTTTTAACCTTCTTAATAAAGATTATTGGCATATTTGCATTTGAAAGTTCAATTAAAGGTAGGCTAGAACCCAGGAATGGGTATGTCAATGTCATCGATGATAATTTTTTTTGTTAGAAGTGACAAGCTTTTTTTCTTGACACTAGTGAGAAAAAATCGTAAACAATATTCATTGTTTTCTTATAAACTTTGTATAATTCGAATCCTGTTGGCTAAAGATTACAATATTTACGGATTTATTTTTGTTGCCGTTTGCCCTTAAGAATGTATTAACTAACGGATAGATTACGTAAAATTAATAATTATTTCTTGCGGTAGTAGTTAAGGAACTTTAAGGGTAACTTATAAGAAAAAAAATGTTTACTCGGATTATAGATGAAATAGGAAGAGTACACAATTCACATGTTTGTAGAGTTTAATATCAACATGTAAATTTTTTTTTTGCTGGAAGAACCAGGTTACATACTTGTATAGGTAACAGATTGTTAAGACTACCAATAAGATTATTATGAATAGAGAATAAACTTGAATTTTTATATTTGCATACAATAGCTTTTGAGTTCTCATTATCTCTCTCTCTTCGTCGTTCTCCTCTAGGGCGGTCACTTCAACGATGGGCTGGGCCCTCACAATGAAGTGAGGGGTCCTCTCCTTGCTTTTCCTGCTTTTGTAGGGCATCCAGAGATGACGAAGGCCCCATTGGGTGGTTGGGGCATGGGCCAACGGAAGGGGAGCCACAACATCAGATTCCCCCAATGATCACCGGTGAGTCTCGGCGACGCCTGTCGCACTCCCTCATTCTTCCTGTCTTTCTTTCGATTTTTTCTTTTTTTTCTCAAGATTTAGTTTTTTCTATTTCCTTTCGTTTTCTTTTGTAAATTAATTTCGCGGTTTTTTTTATTTTTCTAATTTTTGCTCGGTCTGTGTTCGCGTCCTACCCATCCTTATCCTCCGGCATGATTTTTGTTCTGTTGTTGAGCGACCACGAGCAGGATGGAATCCTTTTGAACCCCCCCCCCCCCCCCAACTTCTCTTATGCAAATACTTGCTGCAAATGCTAACCTACCAGCATGCCAGCCCCCGTCCTGCTCGAGCTTCTGCGGACGGATGACTGTCCAGCGGAGGCGGTGATCCTGAGTGTCATCAGCTGTTATTCAGCAGATGACATTCAAAGAGTCATAGCCAGCCTTGGGCAGCCAGCCGACGGCAGGGTTGGTCACAGCACGCAACAATGTGACCTAAATGTTTAACTTCTTTTACACAATACTGCATCTTTTTTGGGTTGAATTTAATGTTATTTCTTCTAGCAATGTCTAAAACTCTATTTGAATTTTCATCATGTTCAAGTTTTGTTTCCCCACAAACAAGAATGTCATCGATGTAGACAAATGTTCCCTTTAAATTTCCAAAATATTTTGAATTTAATTTCTAAAATTTCTCAAAATGCACAAAATTCAAACCAAATGGTAACCGATTAAACCTATAACAACCGAATGTTGTTACGAATGTACACAATTTTTTACTTTCTTCATTTAATTCGACCAGCCAGAAGCCGTCTTTTAAGTCTAATACGGTGTAGTATTCCATTCCAGCTAATCTAGAAAGGAGATCTTCTAGCGTAGGAATTTCAAATGGGTCTTTCACTATGTGCACATTTAATTCTCGCGGATCTAAACATATACGAATTGATTTATCTGGTTTTTCGGTAATTACTAGGTTATTAACCCATCCCGTTGGACTATCTACCTTATTTATTATATTAGCTTTTTCCATTTCCGTAAGTTTTGCTAAAACCTTTTCTTTTAAAATAAGCGGGATTCGTCGTGAGGTTTTTACTATGGAATTGACATCACTTTTCACTTTAATTTTACATTTTTCCGGAAAGCAACCTAAACCGTTTAATAAATCCTTATTTTGACTAATTATTTCTTCTTTACTGTAATTAGTTCCATGAACTCTTTTTTTTATTTATATATATTTATATTTCTTTAAATTTATTGATGATTTCAAACCTAGAATTGGAGTTGATTGCACATCAGCAATTACAAATTGTTCCCTATATTTATTACCTAAGTATTTCGTTTCAAAATACACAATATCTTTGGACCTCAACATGAACCCTCCATACGATTCTAAATTTAAAATTTTATTTTGAATATTTTCAGATTTGACCAATTGGCGAAATACTTTTAGTGGAATAATATTTACCGCGGAACCGCTATAAATTTTATTATTTCTCCATTAACCAAAAGTTTTATAAACCAAAAGTCTTTGTTTTGACCTTGGATACTAGCAATTGTCACAGAATCGATCATTAAAGACTCGAGTGCATCGTCTGAAATAGACTGTGTCTCAATTATTTGATGAATTTTCTTTTGTTTACACAATTTGGAAAATTGATTTTTTTGATTACAGTTATAGCACAACTTACTATACGCTGGACATTTATTAATTTTATGCGAAAAAGAACAGTTCTTACAATTAATTATAATTTTGCCGGTGTGATCTCGGGACTTCACTTTGAATGATGATGCAATATTATTTCCATGTGATTTAGCAATGTTGTTACTGTTGTATTTTCCACGCGACTGTGATTTGCTGTAATCGCTAACGTTTTTAACATGATGAACTGAGTGTGCGTATTAAACTTCCTTCGGTTGTTGCAAAGTTATTTCGGATATTCTTCCTAGTTCGATGGCTTTTGCTAATGCCATCTTTTCCATTCTTAGTAATTTTTCTTGAACGTCTGTACTTCGGATTCCCAGTACTATTCATAGTGGTCATGCTATAAAGGGTGTTTCAGATCTGACGTGCCAAAATGAGTGGGGTGATACATCTGAACACTAGACAACCAAAAAATGTTATGACGGGGGGGGGCAATTTCAACCGTTTGGGAGTTACAGGGTGGTTCATAAAATGCAGTTTTTCATGGTATGCACATTACTCTTTTATTTTTATCTCTTCATCTACCCAACACAGCCATATGAAACAAACGCTAAAAAAACAACTATCTTAATACCTTTTCAAAAATGTCAACAATGTTGATCTCACTACTACCACTGCAGGTACAGTCACGGCCAAAATTGAAAAAAATGTTTTGAAATTACCAAAATATCAGCATTTTCTCCGAAATTTATGTAATTAGTATACCTTTTTTATTTTTATTGGATTGCCCGTCTTATTACCTTTTCAAAAAGGTGCAATATGCCAAGATAGACAAAGAATTAGAAAAACCGCATTTTTAGAAATCTCTGACTACCTAATTATTTTATTGCACTTTAGGTAGCAAATTCTTTAAGTAAAAAAAATTTTTATGATAAAGGGTCGAATATGTTTCTTTTGGGTTAACAGGTTATAATGTAAGACATGGGTTGTTTAAAAAAGCGAACTAGTGCCACCTAGGAGTGGTATTGTAAAAGAAGACATGTTTCATATAAACATACCTTCCTTTCGCTTTTGTATAAACGTACCATTTTGCTTTTGAGATTGCCCACCACGCAACTGCTGCTAACCTCATTATGATCGAAAACGTCAACATTGTAGCAGTAAGTGGATGGACAATATCATAAGGTAAGAGCATTTAAAATTCATAATCAGCAAATAATCAAACCATCCGAGTCTGGAGGATGAATTGATATTTATTTTACTTTCACCAGTACGCGACTCGCACCACAGAAAATAATTTTGGTAGCAATCTCGGCATATACCTTTCCACGAGTTACCCGCCTTGTATTCGTAAACATATTGCCCGCTATAAATACTGGACCAGTAGAGTTTAATTTTCGACTCTGGCTGCTGTTAAGAAAGTGCCATTCGAGTGAGCCACAATTTCGCCGGCACATGCCCACCGTAGGACCAAACCCCGTAGCACGGCAGTCAAACTCCGCCTTTGACCGGAACCTCCCCCACCCACCTCCCTCACCACCCGAAAGAGAAAGAAAACAGAAAGAAAAACGGTAATTGTCACCATACATTGCTATATTGGTAGTATATATATATGCTAAACAAATACCATATTTCTCTAGCTTACAACTGCCGAAAGAAATCACTCTTGTTGTGTGTCAGCTGCGCTCGGCAATATACTCCCCAATCAACTTAAGACGGAAGTCTTAAAGACGCCCTTAAAAAGCGTCCAACAACCCATTCACGGAAGTGTCAACCATCAATTTTAAACCTGCAAAAGGAAAAATAGCCCTTGGCAGCTTTAAAACGGCAGCCCTGAAACGCAGGGATATAATCTTCAGCGACGAAGAGGGTTTAATTCCAGGAATGTACCAGGTGACCCAATATTTTGTATAATTGTGAACTTATAGTTACAGTCAGCAGACTGGTGAATCAATTTTAAAACGTGCCGTTTTCTTTAAGGTATACGCGATTGTGTTTTCCTTTTTGCTTAAGTTATTTGTGTCCCGAGAAAAGGAAGAGCTCGGACGGCGCTGTTCGTAGTGAGCGTGGAAGAACCAGAGGTAAATTTTACATGCAAGATAAGAAAATTTGCGGGATTTTGAAATTACGTGGCGCACCTTTTCCCTTAGAAGAGAAAGTTTCATAGGAAACTTTCGAAAGAAGGACAAAAAGAGAAAGAGAGGAAAAAAAATGTAGAGGTAAAACAAGGTCTAAAATTTATGGCTAATGAGGGGGGATAAGAAAAAAATGTAAAAAAATTTTTTTTATGAAATTCGCTTACCCCTTTTCCCTTAGAAGAGCTTCATATGTAAAGGTATGTTGAGAAAGCGATCACAACTCGAATTAAATGATACTAAAATATGTAAAAATTACTTCTAGAACTACAAAATTTACCTGTTTAGAAAATGTAAATGTTATACAAAAACTTATTTAATCGTCGTTAAAGAACTTACATTATTCAATAATCATTAAAGAACATTTAGTATACTACTAACTAAAGTTCATTAATTTCAACACAATGTTAACAGTGTTACTAATAGATATGAAATATTCTACTAACTGGTATTTATAGCTTATAATACTATATTACAATTTTATGTTAGGGTTTAGTGTTCTCATTTGTTATTTGTAAGGTGTACCCGTGTGGGTTGTTCGACTTTATTTCTTTGACAGGATTTTCTTCATTTGCGTTTATTTGAAGTTTTGCTTGTAATTTCTTTTTTAAATACATAATGAGAGCGGAAATCATGCAAATGAGTAAGATATAACTTATTACGTAGTGATGGATTGTGTGTCCATCTGCATGTAAGAAATCATTTTCTTCCTGTTTCCTCTGCTCTTGGATTGACTTACTTAGTTCCTTAAATTCGTTATTATCGTAGAATTTTATAATTTGCGTTGGTGCTTGTCTGGGACTTGTTTCAGGGTTGGGAATATCTTTCGGTAAGTGGTAAGAAAGATTAGTGGTTGGTAAGTAAAAATTATTTAATCTATGTGTTTCGACGTTATGGGCCTGAACTGTGAACTCTTTTGATCTGAGGTAACAATTTTGTTTGATTTCAACGATACCTGCACCACTTAGTTTGAGGGGATTGATAGTATTCCCACAGATTGAATCAATGGTTTCTTCATCTTTAAGGACGAATATCCAGTTGTTGGGTTGGGACATTTGTATCCAATAGTTTGTTTTAGGAATTTTCTTAATTTCGCTTTCTTGGGGTATTGTGGTTGAATGTTTTAGTAATTTGAGTTCGCATAGGTGATTGGCAGAATGATACATATATAGTGGATTAGGTTATTGGTGAGGCAGTTGTTAAGATCAAATTTATTGAGTGCATAGTAATGTTCCCTATTTATGTCTATAACGAGATATTCTAATGAGGGTTGGATGTAGGCGAAAAGATTACCCTGGTCGGTTGGAAGTGCTGTAACCTTAAAAAGCTGATATGTTTCCTTGAATGGGAGTGGGAGTTTGAATTCAAAAATTATTTTATCCTCGATAATTCCTGTTCGTGTTTGGCCCAGTTGGTATATTTGGAGTAAATTGTTTTCTTGGGTTGATATTGGTAGTGAAAGTTGACTAGGTAAATTTTTATGTATTTCGGTCAGCACACTGTGCATCTGACTTGGGGTTATAATTGATGGGTGCGGCTTGCCGTGCTTGACGTCAGTCAAAAGGTCTACCAATGTATTTAGGGTCGACTGGTGTCTTACCATAATGATGGTGGTTAAGGTTACTAAATTTTCCAATTCTAGTAATAACCGATTATCCAGAACTTCAGACGTTATCCTATTAACGGTCGAATTCAAGAATCTGAGTTTATTTGTCAGGCTCATAAATTGGTCATCTATGTTACTACGAGACTTATTAAATACATTAATAGTGGTCTCTATGATTGATGTGTGATTTTTTAGAAGTTTCAACAAGTGTTCGTTATCTTTATTAAGATCGTTAATGGCCTGGTCATACTTTTTCGCGTCTTCTTCGTCAAGTGTGCCAAAAAGTGTCTTACTTAGACTTCCTACTGCATTAAATAAACTTCTTTTGTATCGACTCCTTTCAGGTCTAAGCAGGGTTTCCTTTTGTTCTATTTCCGCGATAGGTACGTGGATTATTTCGGTTATACTGTTGCAAAATCCTAAGCCTTCATTATGTGTTTTCAACACTGAGCAAGTTACTTCCATATCCTTGACATATTTTTGGAGTTTTAGGAATTCTAAACGCAAATTTTTTAGGTCGTAATATATGACGACTTTCCATTCATTACTGTATAGTCCGACTGTACCTATTTCTTCGAAGTAAATTCCAGGTGTAGTATTGAAGTGAGTAGCGTTAATCCAAGAATCTGCGTGTGCAACTTCAAAGGTTCCCAAAAGGAGGTAGAAGACAAAAATAATCCTGTAAAGAGAGTTCATATTTACTATTCTATGAAAAACTTCAAATCGTTGTTGTGAATAATTTTATTTTTATTACCCACACGTATTGTAGTGTTTTCTGGGGAATTTAATATAATAATATATGGAATAAGCCTTTCCATAGGGGTTCCAATTTGTTTTTTCTAGTGTGGCTTTTTAACAAAACCTTTTCTCCTAGATTGAATGTTCTGTGTTGTGTATTTTTACCATGAATTTCTCCTTCTTTGCAAGGAGGGTTTCATGAGCGAGCCTGCGTGTTGCAATCTAGCCTTTAATTCATTACAGTAGTTTTCGTAATTATAGTTTACCTTAGGGGTACCTTTTACAGTGTTAGGTATTTCGACTGGAAATCCGTACAATAACTCGTGAGGAGAATAATTTGTGCTACAGTGAGACGTTGTATTATAAACGAAAATTGAGTAAGGTAACCAAGTATCCCAAGATTGTGGATATCGATTAACGTAATGCCTCAGATATTCGGCCAATGTCCTATGACTTCGCTCTAAGGCTCCATTTTATTGAGGGTGATAAGGAGTTGTTTGGAGTTTACGAATTTTTAAAAGAGTACAAACATTAGAGAACATTTCGCTTAAAAAATTGGTACATTGGTCAGTAAGTATTGTTTCAGGTATTCCATGCTTACATACTACATGTGTAGTGAAAGCCTCTGCCACGGTTCGGGCTTCCGCATTTTGAATTGGTATGGCTTCTGAATATTTAGTTAAATCATCCTGGAACGTAAGAATATATTTATTATTGTTGTGGCTAGGGGGCAGTGGTCCTACAATATCTAAAAATACTTTCTCGAAGGGTCTGGTATTGGTGGTCGTTATTTTCATTCGAACTTGGGGTGTCTTGCTCAATTTATTAGCTTGGCAAGAAGAACACCTTTTAATGAATTGTTCAACATCTTTTGATAATCCAGTCCAAGAGTAGAACATTTTTATTCGCTTAGTGGTTCTTTCCACTCCTTGATGACATCCTAGTGGAGTGATATGAAAGGTCTTGATAACATCGTCAATTTCTTCTTTGTCGCCAAGAGTCTTGACTTTGGCTAAGTAATAGTGGAAACTAACTTCAATACCTGAGAATATATATGGTATGAGGTTTTTGAATTCTAAGATTGAATTAATGTTTTCAGTAGGGAAGGATAGGTGTATCTCTTTTAGTTTGCTTTTTATAGAATATTCTCGGATTTTATGCAGGGACTCTAACATTGAGACGTAATCTTTCTTTGTTCGCATTGGGATATGTAATTTGGTGATTATGTATGTTACTTCATTCTTTTTGAATATTCGAGGATTATTAGAAATCAATTCTTCAACTATAGTTGGGAATGTTTATAATTGTGATCTTTGAGGTTGTAACCATATATCACAATGTCGTCAAGATATACGAAACAGTGAAGTCCTTGTAATCCCGTTAAGACACTGTTCATTAGGCGTTGAAAGGTCGCAGGAGCGCCCTTTAATCCGAATGGCATCCTATTAAAATGATAATGACCATATGAGGTGCTAAAAGCTGTTTTTTCTTTATCGCTAGTATCCATGGGTATTTGATGGAAACCGTTCGCGAGGTCAAGGGTAGTGAAATATTTCGATCGCCCCAGCTGATCCAGAATGTCGAAAATATTAAGCAAGGGGTAGGCGTCACCTGTTGTAGCTTCGTTCAGTTTACGGAAGTCGACAACCACTCTCCAACGCTTATTTCCGGCATTATCTGGCTTCTTAGGGACCAGCAATAAAGGTGCGTTCCATGGGATCTTGCTAGGTTCAATAATGACATGTTCAACATATCCTCTACCTGACGATTAATTTCTTCTGAACAGGCGGTTTATCCGCAATTGTCGGTATTTTATGGGAAGTAACGTCGGTACAAGTTAGATAATCGCCATCTAAATAAAATAAATCATTATATTTTTCACATATGTTGTTAATAGAATTATTTTCTTCTTTGTTGCAGTGTTCCAGATCTAATGTATTTCTTAGCCTTTACAGACGAGAGATTTTAGGATCTTTTTTATAGTTTAGTTCCGCGATATCATAATCTTCAGCATTTTCCCAATTTGGTTTGATATTATGCCTATGCAATGAGATCTCTGAGTCATTGGTGTTTAATACCAAAACTGTAGCTTGATTGTTATGGGGTTTTGCTAAGCTATTACCCAAATATACACCTGATTTGATTTCCTCTTGGATACGTAGAATATCTTTATTACTGTCGACGGGAATTTCAATTAATACTTCGGAACGAGGAGGAAATATTATCTTTTGAGAGGTTTCTTCATCTTTTGATTCAATAATTCCTTTTTTATCTTTATATGATACACTTGAATTCTTTTGATTACCTTTGACTAAATGTTCCTCAGGACTTGAGTTTATATTTTGTAAAGCACCTGATCTTTTACCCACATAGGCAGCAGCATCTTCCGGATTAGGAATGATTTGATTCTCGCTTGCCGGGTATTCCTGAACAAGGGTTTTACGTTTTAGATTTTCTTTAGCCCGGTTGGCCTTCGAGTTTGTACCCACATAGGCAATGGCATCCTCTTTTACTAAAGTGGCTTGATGCTCATGTACCGGGTCTTGTAACTCGGATAGATTTGATTTCTCTTGTATAAACTTTTTCATTTCGTTCATAATAATCTTTGTTTCCTCCAATATTTCACGTTGTTCCTCGATAAATTTTCTCTTTAAAGTAATTTCGTCTTTATTTTTCGTATCGTTGATAATTTTTTGTGGTTCAAAAGAATTATATCTTCCTGGTGTGATTTGTAAAATTTTATTAGTATAATCTATGTTGCAATTATATGCACTAAGAAAATCGTTCCCCATCCATCACATCCATCCATTCCATTCCATCACAATTCAATCGAGTTTTTCCTTGCATGATATGGAAAGTGTGAGGAACTAAGAACGTTTTTTGACAAGCAGTTAATTCAAGATAACCCTCAGATATTCCTATTGAGTGTAGTGTTTCGTCCGCTAGTGTCGATAAGAAGAGTAACTTTTCCCTTTTTTGAAATGTTCAATGGTACTGAAATAGTTAGTGAATTATGCTTCAGAAGAATAGGGATATTGATACTTGGGTTGCGTTGAGGTAGATTTAGTGATTGACTGGTTCCTCGTGAATCACGGCTCTGGACTCTGGCTCTGGCGGGACCTTCATCCATACGAGCTGCATGCTCGAGCACGTAATTTGCGAGTTTTCGAAGATTTGATTCGTTTTTAGTTTTTGCTATGAGCCGCAATTGCTCACTTTTGATACCGTCTTCGAATGCGCGCAAGGCGTTTTGTTCATTTTCTTTCAGAAGTGCGCTAAGTGCAGTAGATCCCTCATGTTCCCTTAATGTGGCCCCATTTAAATCAGAGAGACCTTTATAAAGTTTTTGTATATAGTCTTTGATATCCTGTCTAGGGCCTTGCTAACAACGCATAAGTGCCCCATGGAGTGCTACTCTAGGTCTACTGTCTCCGAATTGTTCTAGAAGTTCCCTTTTTAACTCTTCCCAGGTAGTATGGGTATGATACTTGAAAATGTCATAGGCAGAACCCTTTAGTTTAGTCCTAAGTAAATTCAAGAACAGATTTTTTTCAGCATTACTTTTTGCTGTAGTAAAAAGTGCATTGCAGCAAGAAATGAATTTGTGCAAGTCAATCGGGTTACCGTCGTATTCAGGGATCATGTTTTGTGCGTCAGCCATTGACAGTTGCACCACGGCTTCAGCAACCGAGGAACTCTGTTCGTCCTCGTTAGTCATTCGGATTGTTTGGTATTTCCTTCCCGTCCGAATGGATACGGGATTAGAATAATCTTTATTTCGAGTTCTAGTTATTTTGGTGCTTTTTAATGGAGGGTATAGTCCGAGATATTGAAAAAGGTCAAACAATAGATTTGAGGATAAGACTGGTTACTTGAATCGAGAATACTGAGTGGCTCAGAACTACAATAATTTGAAATCAAGCGCAGAAAAAGGATATAGCAAGCCCAATTTTTACACAAGGTATAGAATTCTCGACTACTTCGGCAAAAACAAGAAAAATTCGCAGAAGCAAAAAATAATAATTTCGCAGAGGGGACAAACAACGAGGTATCAACAAAAAATTTTTGAATTAATTGACGAAAACACTCTCATAACTGTGAGAAAAGAAATTCCAATTTACAATAATTTTTTATAATTTCGTTTTATTATTTGTTTAATGTTCAATTATATTTGAATAAAAACTTGTCATGTCTTCTAACTAAATGTAAGTTATATTTGAATGCTACAAAAAGGAAATTTTATATCTTCCAATAATTAAATTCAAAACCCCTTTTTTTTACTTGTAATTAATTTTCATAATCTTCGCAATTATAAATAATATTTGGATAACACAGAAAAAATTTTATATCTTCCAATAATTAATGATTTTTCAAAATAAACTCCTTTTCTTTAATATAACTAATTTCTTACAAGAATTAAGACTTACTGCGCGTTTAATTGCTGTAATTTCTGTAATAACCGTCTAAATTCTTCGAAGTCCATGGTGTCTGAATTTTCGTCAACTGGCTCGATGTGTTTTCCGATTTCCTGCTGGAGTACTTCGATTTCCTCTAATCTCTGTGTATTGGTTGTCCATTTGGTATACGCTTATTACCGGAATGAGGTTTTTTTTCTTTCTTAAAAGGGGAGGCTTAATATGCCAATCCCACCGCTGCCACCAATGTTTTATGCTACTTATTTAATTTTGGTTGTAGCAAAGGACTGGGAGTGCTTTTTTTGAAGATCACCAGCCCTGATTCATTAATACGATCCTTTTTTGTTTACTTGTCTTTATTTCACTTTACTTGTCCTTATTGTACTTTACACAGGTATTTACTAATTTAATTAACGATACATTGAGTAATGTCATTTGAATACGTAATTAGTCTACACTTGAACTTTCACATTCTCAACTTTAATTAATTTCGGTGCAACACTGGAGGCCTTACCTCTGCTGGGGGGTCACTCCAAGTCGGTAGAATAAAAATTACTAACTGATTCTTCGGATGAAGATTCTATATTTATTAAGCGAAATCATTCCCGGCATCAAATGGGTAGGAAGTATCGATTATTTACTAAATTGACCAATTGGAATTTCGGTCAATTTCAGTAAATAGAAAAATGATGCTGATAACAGCGGAAAGTATTTCAGGGGAAAGTCATGTGCATTCAAGTACTTTAAATTGCAGCACGAGACCGATTTATTTATGTCCGCATTGACATAATTTCCATTTGGACGAAATTCTCAAGATGCAACTTGACACCGTCAAGTAATTATGAAATGAGGAAAACATTTCTTGGATTGTTTATGAGATTACTTATGAGTTTGGGTTACGTTGTGGAGTAATTAAGAAAGTATTTCTTGGATTTGGGTTATCTGGGTTTTTGTTTAAGTATTTTTGGAGAATTTAAATTATGATGGTAAGGGATTGTTTAGAGATTATCTGGAGGGTTTAGTTTTGATTTTAGGGTACATGAGAAACACTTCATTACATCGTTTAATTTATCGGTTTAGGCTCGTGAGAAAATGAAGTGTACTGGCACTACATTACAGTATATATATATATATATATATATATATATATATATATATATATATATATATATATACTAAACAAATACCGTATTTCTCTAGCTTACAACTGCCGGAAGAAATCACTCTTGTTGTGAGTGTCAGCTGCGCTCGGCAATATACTCCCCAACCAACTTAAGACAGAAGTCTTAAAGACGCCCGTAAAAAGCGTCCAACAACCCATTCACGGAGGTGTCAACCATCAATTTTAAACCTGCAAAAGGAAAAATTTCCCTTGCCAGCTTCAAAACGGCAGCCCTGTAACGCAGGGATATAATCTTCAGCGACGAAGAGAGTATAATTCCAGGAATGTACCAGGTGACCCAATATTTTGTATAATTTTGAACTTATAGTTACAGTCAGCATACTGGTGAATCAATTTTAAAACGTGCCGTTTCCTTCTTTATTTAAGGTGTACGCGATTGTGTTTTCTTTTTGCTTAAGTTATTTGTGTCCCGAGAAAAGGAAGAGCTCGGACGGCGCTGTTCGTAGTGAGCGTGGAAGAACCAGAGGTAAATTTTACATGCAAGATAAGAAAATTTGCGGGATTTTGAAATTACGTGGCGTTACTAGGAAACGCTGAACTAGGGAAGGGAGATTTCAGAAGAAAAAAAATTTTTAGAACTGCAAGGATCACGGTACCTGCGAGGGAACTCGGCTTACACGGTTCACGTGAAGACCTAAACTCTAAAGACACGTGGACATTGAGTACAAGCTGGTCATCATCAGCGTGGTACTTGTACTTTTCACCACGGAAATCCATGACGAAAGGTCAAAAACACAACTCCTATAAGTACTCAGTTTTAAATCTGAGTACGAATTATATGAAGAGGATTTTTAGTCCATCAATTTCATATAACACCAATACTGGTTAAATATTGTTTAATCAGAAAGTTTCCTTTCAGCAACACTTGGTGGAAGTCATTTATTAAAAATGAAAAGTAAAACCACTTGTTTTACTTCCACAAATATTTAATTTTTTCAGCGATCTCCACTTTCTCTTCCAAAGAAATTTTTTATTTATTTTTCTAATTTTTGCTCGGTCTGTGTTCGCGTCCTACCCATCCTTATCCTCCAGCATGATTTTTATTCTTTAGTTGCGCGACCACGAGCAGGATGGCATCCTTTTGAACCCCCCCGACTTCCCTGCTGCAAATGCCATTCCCCGTCCTGCTCGAGCTTCTGCGGCCCGATGACTGTCCAGCGGAGGCGGTGATCCTGAGTGATCCTTGGGCAGACAGCCGACGGCAGGGTTGGTCACAGCACGCAACAATGTGACCTAAATGTTTAACTTCTTTTACACAATACTGCATCTTTTTTGGGTTGAATTTAATGTTATTTCTTCTAGCAATGTCTAAAACTCTATTTGAATTTTCATCATGTTCAAGTTTTGTTTCCCCACAAACAAGAATGTCATCGATGTAGACAAATGTTCTCTTTAAATTTCCAAAATATTTTGAATTTAATTTCTAAGATTTCACAAAATGCACAAAATTCAAACCAAATGGTAACCGATTAAACCTATAACAACCGAATGTTGTTACGAATGTACACAATTTTTTACTTTCTTCATTTAATTCGACCTGCCAGAAGCCGTCTTTTAAGTCTAATACGGTATAGTATTCCATTCCAGCTAATCTAGAAAGGAGATCTTCTAGCGTAGGAATTTCAAATGGGTCTTTCACTATGTGCACATTGATTTATCTGGTTTTTCGGTAATTACTAGGTTATTAACCCATCCCATTGGACTATCTACCTTATTTATTATATTAGCTTTTTCCATTTCCGTAAGTTTTGCTAAAACCTTTTCTTTTAAAATAAAGGGAATTCGTCGTGAGGTTTTTACTATGGAATTGACATCACTTTTCACTTTAATTTTACATTTTTCCGGAAAGCAACCTAAACCGTTTAATAAATCCTTATTTTGACTAATTATTTCTTCTTTACTGTAATTACTTCCATGAACTCTTTTTTTCAAACCCAAATTTATTGATGATTTCAAACCTAGAATTGGAGTTGATTGCACATCAGCAATTACAAATTGTTCCCTATATTTTTTTTTTATATATGATGATGCCAAAGCTCAGGGGATGCCCTATGATGCTTAAGCACAGCCTTGGCAGGAAAGGAATTAAGGATGAGGGAAATGGGTTAGGAGTTTGGGTGAAGGAGGTGTCGATGTACGCCCCGTTTGAAAGTTTCAGGCTGATAAGACGAGGGAAAAACAGAAGATGGTAGACTGTTCCACATTCGTGTTGTTCTGCTTAGAAAAGATTCCCGAAATTTGACGGTACGTCCAAATTTGACCTGGAGAGTATAGGGGTGGGAGCGGCTTGTTGATCTTGTATCGCGCGTTGTCATGAGTCTACAAGGAATCAGGCTAGCAATTTCGTTAGAACAACGGCCATGGAAATAACGATAGAAGAGTGAGAGACAACCGACATTCCGTCGATGCTCCAGAGAGTCAAGATCCTCAGAGATTGAGGGATCGCCAATAAGCTTAACAGCTTTACGCTGGACTTTGTCTAACGCGGACAGTGCGGTGTGTCCGGCCCCTGCCCAAATATGGGAATTATATTCAAGTCTAGGCCTAATGTGGGACTTGTAGATCAGCGCTAAGTCAGGTGGGGTGAAATATTTCTTACATCTCTGTAGAAAACCCAAACATTTCATCGCATTTTTAGCGATTGCAAATATATGATCAGTCCAGCTAAGATTGCTGGATATCTCGATACCCAAGATGTTTAGGGAGGGTGAATTGGGTATATTCACTCCGTCTACTGAAATGGGTTGGGGGTGAACTGGGCGTTTTTTAAGGGACATTAAACAGCATTGGGTTTTGGATGCATTAAACGTAACACGATTTGCTCTGCCCCAAGCAAGGACCTTGGAAATGTCGTTGTTTAATGATCTAAACATGCGTTCCCGATTGGCTTCTGTAGCATTTCCACGTGAATTCATAACAGAATCAAATGAGTACGCGAAATCAAGGGTGCTGTCGTCGGCAAAACTATGAATAGGATTGAGAGTAAGGGATAAGAGATCATTGATAAAAAGAAGAAATAAGGTTGGTGAAAGAACTGAACCCTGAGGTACACCGGCATTTATTTCGTAGGAATCAGAAGTAACTCCGTCAATTACTACACGAATTGAACGGCCTGACAAAAAACTCTCTATCCATTTAACGAGGGTAGGGTGCAGACCAAATGTTGGAAGTTTGGCTAAAAGGGCAGCATGCCAGACTCTATCAAAAGCCTTTGAAATATCAAGAGCGACGATTTCAGACTCACCAAAATTATGAAGACAATGATTCCAACGTTCCGTTAGAGCCGTTAGTAGGTCTCCGGTTGAGCGGCCAGTGCGGAAACCGTACTGGCAATCGTTGATAAGATGGTTGTTTTCTAGATATTTCAACAACTGAGAGTTGATGAGGGATTCAAAAACTTTAGATATGATCGAGGTTAGTGCAATTGGTCTGTAGTTAGAGGGGTCGCATGCCTCTCCTTTTTTAAGTATCGGCTGGACATGAGCAAGTTTCCATACACTTGGAAACATTCCTGTTGAATATGACAGGTGAAAAAGTTTGCGCAGAGGTTTAGCCAAAGCAGAGGCGCAGCATTTTAAAACAAGGGGCGAGAAACCATCAGGCCCAGTAGCTTTGGACACGTCGAGTTTTGAAAGTACTCTAAAAACTTCGCGAGTGCGAAAGTGTAGCGTCTTTTGCCTACTTGTACATTGTGATAGAGATGGAAGTGGCTGCGATGAAGGTGGTAAGTATGAATTAGCAGCAAAATTAGCAGCAAACAGGTTGGCCTTGTCCAATGAGTCAGTAAAAACATTCCCATTATAAATGAGTGGTGGTGTTGACGAACAGGTGAAATTGTTCTTTACGGTTTTTACTAGAGACCAGAAACCCTTACTACCCTTTTGGGTAGAAAAAACCTGTTCTGGTCGAAATTGAACTTTGCCCGACTAATTGCTGAATTGCAAATATTCCGGGCATCTCTATAGATACGTCTCAATTCCTCTGAAGGGCACAATTTATATGCCTGGAAGGCTGCTTCCTTATTTTTAATGGCTGCCAAACAGTCATTATTGAACCAATTGGTGTTAGTTGGTTTGATGTTCTTGAAGCTATGAGGAATAAAGCGATGCATTCCAAACCAAAGGATGTTTAAGATATAATCGGTGCATTTGTTAACGTCTCTCACAGAAAAGCAATCGGACCAATCCAGCTCTCTGAGATACTTATTAAGTACCGCCCAATCAGCATTTTTATAATGCCACACTAATCTTTTGGTGGAATTTAGGTTAGTGGTTGTCAGAGAGGAGATGGAGAATCGGGCGGAGATTAGACAATGGTCCGAATTACCCAAGGGAGACGTCACCGAAACCGATTATTTTTCTGGATGCGATGTTAGAAATAGATCTAAAAGATGCGCGTTGTGCCCCAAAGTATCAGGAACACGAGTCGGACACTCAACCAGTTGCTGTAAATTAAAAGACTCACTAAATAACTCGACGTGTCTTCCAGACGGGCTTGTGGTGGAAGAATGCCTGAGCCACTGTGTGTTGTGGACGTTGAAATCTCCAGCAAGAACGATTTCAGAAGAGGGGGATAATTCCAAAATCTTATCGATATCGGAAGACAGTTTATCGAAGGAGCACACAGTGTCAGTGTCAGACATATTCGGGCTGCGGTATAAAAAACAAAAATGAATGATGTGCCGATAGAGTTTAAATCTAATCCAGACATAATTAAATTCTGGATTAGTAGAAGAAAATTGAGGGAGAAGGGAGAATGGCACATCTTTTCTAACATAAACCGCGATTCCCCTCTGAGGAGAGAAGAGTGGCACTAAGTGATAACCAGGGATGTGATACTGATTAATATCAGAATCGGAAACAACCTTGGTTTCGCTTAGTGCAAAAACAGCCGGATTTTCCGCGATCAAGTGGCAGTAAACCGAAAAATGGTTACTTTTCAAGCCACGAATGTTGCAAAAATTAAATAAAAATTTTTGCATACTCCCGGTCTTAATTTGCCCAAAACAAAACAAAACAAAAACGTACACAAACACAAGGACTGACGAACGGGATCCACAAATGCGAAGCAAAGCCGCCTCTGTGAGAACAATGCCAGCAGCAGTGTTATGCCTGCTGTGCTGAACTTTGATCTCGACAAAGGCAGCCAAATGCTCAGCAGTGGAGACCCGTTAAACGCATTCAATGCAGGACGATTGTACTACATTGAATGTTGGATGTAAATAAAAGGTATTCAAATGGAACGGACTCACCAGACTGTGCTTTAAAATAGAGCATAAAAGCCCCTCGCCCCGGCGAAGATGGTAGCAGCACTTATATATTTTCAACTTAAAATCGCGCTTTCGCAACCGAATTTAAAGTTAAAATTTTTTTTTTTTTTGGGCAAGACACGGCGGCACGTCTGTCCCCGTCAGTAGTTCAACTCAAACTACCTACTACCTAAGTATTTCGTTTCAAAATACACAGTATCTTTGGACCTCAACATGAACCCTCCATACGATTCTAAATTTAAAATTTTATTTTGAATATTTTCAGATTTGACCAATTGGCGAAATACTTTAAGTGGAATAATATTTACCTCGGAACCGCTATAAATTTTAAATTTTATTATTTTTCAACCGTTTGGGAGTTACAGGGTGATTCATAAAATGCAGTTTTTTATGGTATGCACATTACTCTTTTATTTTTATCTCTTCATCTACCCAACACAGCCATATGAAACAAACGTTAAAAAATAACTATCCTAATACCTTTTCAAAAATGTCAACAATTTTGATCTCACTACTATCAGCAATTAATCAAACCATCCGAGTCTGGAGGATGAATTGATATTTATTTTATTTTCAGCAGTACGCGACTCGCGCCACAGAAAATAATTTTGGTAGCAATCTCGGCATATACCTTTGCACGAGTTACCCGCCTTGTAGGCGTAAACATATTGCCCGCGATAAATACTGGACCAGTAGAGTTTAATTTTCGACTCTGGCTGCTGCTAAGAAAGTGCCATTCGAGTGAGGCACAATTTTCACCGGCACATGCCCACCGTAGGACCAAACCCCGTAGCGCGGCAGTCAAACTCCTATGCCTTGGCCGTAGTTCAAGTAGCCGCCTTTGACCGGAACCTTTCCTTCCCCCCCCCCCCCTCCCCCCGAAAGAGAAAGAAAACAGAAGAAAAACGGTAATTGTCACCATACATTGCTATATGGTAGTATATATATATATTTACTAAACAAATACCATATTTCTCTAGCTTACAACTGCCGAAAGAAATCACTCTTGTTGTGAGTGTCAGCTGCGCTCGGCAATATACTCCCCAACCAACTTAAGACGGAAGTCTTAAGGGGGGAAGTCCATGTAAAATTTTCAGAAACTCGATTTTTTTTCGATAATCTGAAAATATAGTATATTGAGCGTGTATTTACGAGAGGAATGAAAAAATCTCAAATATTTACGAAGTTATAGCTAATATAATAGAGCGGGCCGGAGTGCGTTTTGCAAAGTAGCGAGCCAGGAGCGCTTCAGGTAAAAGGGTCCCTTCCATTATAACTTGAAATATTTCTTTTGTCCGATATAGGTAGTTTAGCTGGAGCATTCGTAGTGTTCAGTCGATTTCGAAACATAAAAATGCCGAATTATTTAAAAGGTACACGAGGCAATATTGCACGAAATAACCCTAAAAAACGACGTTATCAGGGCAATCAGTTCACAGATAAAGAAGGTGAAACATTCGAAGCCAGTACAAGCCATAATGAGAGTGCCAGTGGAAAAGAACTCAGTATGCGTGATAGTGAAGATATAAAAACTAATCCTTTGCACGGGTACAGAATAATTGAATTTTTTACAGTGTTTACAGCTTTGTCTGAAATTGTGAAGTGCTCGGTATGTAATCAGAAGATAAATTTCAGTGAGTGTGGCTCTAGAGGTCTCGGTTTTAAAATTGTTGTCACGTGTCCATGTGGTGATAAAATAATAAATTCAGGACCGTTTATCAACAACGCATTTGAAATAAATCGAAAATTAGTGTTTGTCATGAGACTTTTAGGCGTTGCAAGAGAAGGAATAAATGTCTATTGTAACCTGATGGACTTATGCACTGGTTTGAGTAAACATTGTTACACTAACATCGTGGAACACATTTATAATGCAACTAAATCATTTGAATTACTTTCGCAGAAGGCAGTTGAAGAAGAGATAGAAAAAAATGTCGAGCAAGGAAGGGAAAGGAATATTTTAAAAGTATCTGGTGATGGCACCTGGAAAAAGCGCGGCTTCAAATCAAAGTACGGTGTTGCAACGCTCACAGGGAAAGTCATCGATTTGAGAACAAAAAGTAGTTACTGTCAAGGCTGTAATTACTGGAAAAAAAGACTCATACAGAAGAATTCCGTAAGTGGTTTGAGGATCACGAGGATGAGTGTCAAAAAAATCACCAAGGTTCGTCAGGAAAGATGGAAGTCGATGCCATGAAAGAAATGTTCTCAATTTCTGAAGAAAAATTCAGAGTAAAATATGGTAACTACCTTGGCGACGGAGATTCTAAAACATTCAAGGCTATTCTAGATTTAGAACCTTGCGGGGATGAGTTACAAGTTGTGAAGAGTGAATGTATTGGTCATGTAGAAAAAAGAATGGGTTCTAGACTTAGAAATATAAGAAAGGAAAAGAAACTTTCAGGAAGAGGAAAACTAACTGATAAAGTTGTAAAGAAACTAACAAAATACTATGGTTTAAGTATTCAGAGAAATATTCACAGTGTTAGCGAGATGAAAAAAGCCATAATGGCAACTTATAATCATATTTTTTCTACTAAAGAAGAACCGCGACATGAAAACTGCCCAATAGGCGTTGATAGCTGGTGCAAGTGGCAGAAGGCTATTGCTCTAAATCAAGATCCGCGAAACGAAGATTTAGCTCCATTACTTGTTGAAGAAATAAAACAGCATCTTTTACCAATATACGAAGATTTGTCCAAAGATGATTTGCTTGAGCGATGCCTTGGTGGTCATACGCAGAATGCGAATGAAAGTTTTAACGCGACAGTTTGGCGATTACCACCAAAACATCTCCATTCTGGACTAAAAATAGTTGAAATCTCAGCATACATTGCTGCTGGGATATCAAATGGAAGAAAATCAGCTTTTTGAAGAGGAGGAAGGACTATTGTATGGACCTGGGATTGCAGATTAATCGGTAAGTAACTAAAACTGGTCATTTTCCTGTACTAAAACTTTAAACACGATTATCTGTATTTTTGAAAATTGCTCGTGTTGTAACTCAAAAAGTTATTGACCGATTTGTCTGAAATTTGGTGAGGCCTTTCTCTACATTACTATCGGAAGGATAAACCTAAAACTTCAGATATTTCGCGTTAATAAAATACTTTTTTTGGGTCAAAAATGTCAAAAAAATACCCCTAAATTCTGACTTTTTTTTCAAATGCTTATTTTATATTGAATTTTAAACGTTATTTTTATTTTATAGGTTTATCCTTCCCGTTAATATGTCCTAAAAAGAAAACACTTTTATTTTTTTGCTTCAGATCAATGGTTGATGAGTGACAAACAGAGCAGTTTGGGACCTCGCGCCGGAGGCAGCAGACAAAAAATTTTCCTGAGCCGCCATTTTGAAAAAAAAAAAAAAATTTTTTGTACTCTAGAATGGTTAAATAAAGTTGTGTTAAAGTTTAAAAACAAATAAAATTATTTTATCACCTTCAAAAATACTTTTAAAAAATGACCGATTTTGAGGCTGTTACATGGACTTCCCCCCTTAAAGACGCCCGTAAAAAGCGTCCAACAACCCATTCACGGAGGTGTCAACCATGAATTTTAAACCTGCAAAAGGAAAAATTTCCCTTGGCAGCTTCAAAGCGGCAGCCCTGCAATGCAGGGATATAATCTTCAGCGACGAAGAGGGTATAATTCCAGGAATGTAGCAGGTGACCCAATATTTTGTATAATTTTGAACTTATAGTAACAGTCAGCAGACTGGTGAATCAATTTTAAAATGCCGTGCGTAATATATTCCAATATCCATTTTTTTAATGTACATATTTTGGGCTAGTATCTTAATTTAAATTTCATTACTGTCTTACGGTTGCAAGACAAACAGATAACCAAACGTTCAAAGCAAGTTTTTATTCAGGTCAAGTAGCCATGTGAGAGTTTAGGTCGCGGTGGAAATTCCAGGAATCAATAGAGTGACAATACGTTTTGTTTTTAGTTTTAGTAGGCTGGCGAGAAGGTTAAATTAGTGAATGTTCTTAAGACCGAATTTGTAGCATCAGTTGTCAATGGTCGTAGAGAACTAGGTAACAACTTCCACAGGATTACAAACTAGATATAGATATAACAATTCTTTTCTTAAAGTCACGAGTGGGTGGATTTAGGAATATACCTACCGACCAATATATATAAGTAGTAATTGAAGTGATATCGATAAAGTGTTTAGTGGTCAGCTAAGCAAACGTTTAAAACACTCATGTTTTAGAAATTTGTTTTTTTATTGAATACGGAACAGATAGCTTCATTGGGTCGGCGTTTTTCTTTTGAAACAAAAAGCTTTTCTTCGAGAGACTAATGTTCAATAATTGTTCTCGCTTTTCTGAAAATGAGTGAGAACACATAGAGTTTCAAATTTCGTTATTTTAATTTCATTAAAAGAATTGAAGACAGGTTGCAATATTGCGCGTATTACTTATCCTAGTTTTTTTGCAATTAGTTATGAAAGCGAATGTAGGTAGTATCTATCCTGTAGCTGTCCGTCAGCCATCAGGTACATAGGGGGAATAACATGTAACACTTGGGTGTACGTGCCGAAACTATGTGCACTGATGGTAATGCGACTACAACCTCCTCGTGGTGGCGGCTGGTAACAGACTCCTGGTACGGTCATGTGTCTGCCAGGGGTTTCTGGCTAATTGTAGTCGTGCGGATTGGTTGCTGCCGCATAGAGGCTCCGAATCCATCGGCGTCACTATGCAATCGGAACTCTCACCCGAACCTGGCAGAAAGACGGTCGTGTATCCTCCTGCACGGACGATGCAGTGAGACGAGGGGGGAGTGTAGCTGGCGATTGAGGTGAACGTCTACCTGCGGGATTCGGGATCCAGCACATCTCTTTGCTTCATTCGTAACCTCGAGGAGCTGCGGCCCTAGGGAGTAGCACACCCTAGGTCTAGGGAGAACACCCGTTCTGATCTTTAGGTCAGACGGGAGTGTGTAGGGGGGCGCTCCTCGGAAAACCTACGGAACCTTCGGAGGCAGGCTGCTGGTGATTCGGGGTCTGTTCAAAGAGGGGAAAGGACGGTCGGAAGGGGAGAGTTCTCCTATAGGCACGGGTGTAGCGGGAGGCGTAACGCTGGCGGTTGCCTCGGCTGTGGTCCGAGAACGCGAGCCCGTGCCCGAATTAGAATTTGAACATTAGAACATGGAACTTAACAAAGAAAATCAAATGAAGGGAGGAGTAGTAGTAGGGGAAGAGGAGGGAAGGGACAGCACGCCTGTCAATACCGTTGGGAGGAGGTCTAGAGTGCTTCGCTCACCGGTACTGCAAACACCGGAACGGGCACGTTCCTGGCCGGCTGCTGAGACGGCTCGGGCGGATCCCCCTCCACCGGCCCTGGAGGAGACATAGTAGGGGAGAGGGAGGAAAATGGGAGTGCGGCAGCCAACCCCTTCAGAAGGAGTTTACGAGTGCAGCGCTCGCCGGTGCTTCAAACTCCGACGGAGCGAACTCGCTCGACACCAGCTTCCGCGAAGGCTCGAGAGAGCCTCCCACCACCAGTCCTTGAACCAGCCAGCCTGGAGGACAGACTGGGGGCTGTGGAGGCCCGCATGGAGAGGGGGTTCCTTCATATGAGGGATCTCATTAAGGAGATGTTGGCTGCTCTTAAGAAGCAGCCAAACATATCTAAGGTCGTCAAGGACGGTCTTCCGCTGCTGGAAGAGACGATTGACGACCTGGACTCGACCAGAAAGGTTTATGCCGAGGTCCGTTGCAGTCTTCCTCAGACCAAAACGAGGAAGTCATCTGGCACGCAGACTGCTCCGGTCGGGACGGCGAGCGTAGTGGCTTCAATGGCGCATGGGAAGAGGCCATCCCAGAAGTCACTGGGTATACAAACCACACCGGCCAGGGTGGTTGTCGAGGGGGACTCTCCTGCGGCACGGAAGAGGGGAGCTTCCAGCCCGCCGCTCCAACCGGAGGGGGAGGCTGTAAAAAAAAAGAGGGAAACCATCGCGCCAACCTGGACCGAAGTGGTCCGCAAAAACAGGAAGGCCAAGGTCATTGAAAAGGCGGAAGAGCGCAAAGAGGAGAAGGCGGAGAAGAAGAAGAAGAGGAAGAAGAAGAAGAGGAAGAAGAATAAGAGGAAGAAAAAGAAGGTGGCAAAAGGTTCGGCCTCGACTCCGGCTCCCAGTCGCCCAGTGGCTCCCGCCGGGAAGGTCAAGCCGCAAGGCGGTCAATCCTGAGAGCTGCGGAATGAAGGTTAAGGCCGTCCGGCAGACCAGGTCTGGCGAGGTCCTGCTCGAGCTCGGGCAGTCCACGCTAGAGACCCGGGCAGCCTTCTCGGATGCCTTGAAGGGCGCCGTTGGAGCAGCGAGCAGCGTCAAGCAACTGGTCCCCAGAGCTAGTCTGGAGATCAGGGAGCTTGACGGCTGTATGACCAAGGAAGAGGTCATGGAGGCTCTAAAGAGAGAGTTGAGGGAGTACAGCGGCCACCTCCATGTGGCGCTGACCCGCCCAAACGGCCGAGGACAATGCTTGGCCATTCTTGAGATCGAGGAGACGGCCGCGGCGAAGCTGCTGAGGGCTGCTCGAGTCAGGGTCGGCTGGATAGAGGGCAGGGTGCGTAGGCGGGTGATCGTTCCCAGGTGCTTTAAGTGCCTGGGGTACGGACACTTGAGCCAGGCCTGTAAGGGGCCGGACCGAAGCAAGCTCTGTTTCCGGTGCGGCGGCGAGGGCCACAATGCCAAGACGTGCACCGCGGGTCCGGTATGTTTCCTCTGCCCGGGAACGGCGGGGCAGCCCGGCTCGCGGCGACATTTGGCGGGGTCGGGGCAGTGCGGGGTCTTCCGCAAGGCCCTGGAGGAGGCAAAAAAAGGGTAAATGGTTGTGGTCCTCCAGGGCAACCTGCACAGGAGCAGGACGGTCGATGCTCTGTTGGCTCAAATCTGTCTCGAGAAAGACGCTGACATCGTGATAGTCAGCGAGCAGTACCGAGACGGATGCGAGCCAACGTGGTATCGTGATGACCTCGGCACCGCCATCTGGGTCCCGGACTTGCGACGATTTAGCGTTGCGGATCATGGCGCGGGCGCTGGCTTCGTTTGGGTAAGGAGCAGCGACATTACTTATGTCAGTTGCTACTTTACTCCAAACGAGCCAATAGCGGATTTTCAGGCCAAGTTGGACGGCCTGGAGGATGCGGTCCGCGGCATGGATGGGGAGCTGGTGGTGGCTGGAGACTTTAACGCGAAGGCCTTGGAGTGGGGGGAGCCCATGCCTGACGGGGCTGGTGGTCCTAAACACCGGCTCAACGCCAACCTTTCGGCGTCCTGGGTACAGAGAAACAATTATTGATGTCTCCCTGGCGACAGAAATCTTGGCTGCACGTGTGCAAGACTGGCAGGTGATCGAGGACTATACAGCCAGCGATCACCAATATATCACGTTCCGCGTGCGTGATATAGCGCCAGTGCGGGTCCGGCGTCTGCAGGGCCCGCCCAGATGGGATGTCGCCAGAATGGACGTCGAAAGGCTGTCTCAAGCAATCGCACGCGGCCGGCTAACCATGGACGGGATTCCGGAGGGACTGCCATTTATCGAGCAAGCCGTCCGTGTGGTAGACTCCACAATGAGTCTGATTCACGGGGCTTGCCGAGAGGTCGTGCCGCGGAAAAGAGGGAGCAGGGAGGGTCGCCGTCCTGTGTACTGGTGGACGGACGAGATCGCGGAACTGAGGCGGAGATGTCTTCGCCTTAGGCGGCTGGCTCAACGAGCTGGCCGACGCGAGCCCGACGCAGCCCATAGAACTGCCGATTATAAGACAGCAAAGAAGCTTTCGTAAGGCCATCCAGGGGAGCAAGCGCCGATGCTGGCTGCGGCTGGGGGAGGATCTCAACGAGAACCCCTGGGGACTGGGGTACAGGATCGTCCTCCGCAAATTAGGGGCGTTCTCACCAAATGCCCCCTCGATGCGGGGACGGTCCGATCCATCGTGGACGCCCTTTTCCCCACCCATCCGCTGGAGCCTAACTGCGTGGCCCGCGAGGTACTCAACGCTCCTCTTTTTACAATGGAGGAGCTTACGAGGGCCTCGCAAAGCCTACAAAACAAGAAGGCGCCAGGGCCCGACGGACTCCCGGCAGAGGTGCTGAAGGCGTTGACGGCGAGGCATCCAGAGCTCTTGCTTGATATGTATAATGCCTGCCTGAAAGCGGGAGTTTTTCCCTCCCGCTGGAAGGAAGCTAGGCTCGTGCTTATCAGCAAGGGCAAGGGGCCAGTAGGGTCCCCCGGGTCGTACAGACCGCTGTGCATGCTCGACACAGCCGGCAAGCTCCTGGAAAAGCTCCTGAAACCTCGCCTCCAAGCGGCCGTTGAGGCTGCTGGGGACCTTTCCGAGAGGCAGTATGGCTTTCGGAAAGGGAGGTCGACGGTTCATGCTATCCAGGAGGTAGTGGACGCGGACCGGGCCACCGAATGCGGAAGTTATTATTCTCGCCCGGTGTGCCTGCTGGTCACCTTGGATGTCCGCAACGCTTTCAATTCTGTGAGGTGGAGGGACGCACTCCGGGCGTTAGAGCGCGACTTCAGGGTCCCTCAGTATCTATTAAGGATGATGAGGGACTACCTGAGTGATCGCACTCTCATCTTCGAGACGGAGGAGGGGCAAGAAAGGAGGGTTCTTTCGGCAGGGGCGGCCCAGGGCTCCATACTGGGCCCCGACATATGGAATTATACATATGACGGGATTCTCCGTATGGAGATGCCTGAAGGGTCTTTCCTGGTTGGGTATGCTGACGACATCGCAGCAGTCATTACCGCTAAAGATGTTGCGGCGGCTCAGGTGAGACTCAACCAGGTGATGCGCCGGGTAAGCTCCTGGCTGTGTGACCACGGGCTGGAGTTGGCGCTTGCCAAGACCGAGATCGTCCTTCTGACAAAGAAGCGCATTCCGTTGCTGTTCCAGATGCGGGTAGGAGACATGTTGGTCCAGACGCGGCCCGCGCTCAAATACCTGGGGGTGAGCCTCGATTGCAGGCTCTCCTTCTGGGACGAGATAAAGGGCCGGGCCGACAAGGCGGCTGCAGTGACGGCGGCGCTGAGCAGGGTTATGGCCAACATTGGTGGGCCCAGACCCTGCAAAAGGCGCCTGTTGCTTCGCACCGCCGAGGCCATAATGCTCTATGGAGCAGAAGTCTGGGCTGATGCAATGCGGTGGGAGCGGTACCGTAAGCGTATTCTCGCGGTACAACGCCGTGCGGCGCTCCGTATTGCGAGCTCCTACCGTACGGTCTCGGAATCGGCGGTGCTAGTGGTCGCGGGGGTCTTACCCATTGACCTCTTAGCCAGGGAGCGGCAGTTCGTCCATCTGGAGAAATCCATCTTGGGGGAAGAGGACGCGAGAGTGGGTCGGGCCAGGACCATGGCGTCCTGGCAAGAAAGGTGGGATGGAGAGTCGCGGGGCCGGTGGACAGCCCGGATGATCCCTCAGCTGGACACTTGGCTGAACCGTCAGCACGGTGAGGTGGACTACTACCTCACCCAAATGCTGACGGGGCATGGGAACTTTCGGGCCTTTCTCCACCGCATAGGAAAAGTTCCGAGCCCGTGCTGTGTATACTGCGGCTCTCCATCGGACTCCGCTCTCCACACATTCTTTAAATGTGATCGCTGGAGAGCGGAGAGGGCGGAGATGGAGGCGAAGACGGGCAGCGTGACCCCGGACAATATTGTTGGGGTCATGCTGCAGGGGGAGGGCCACTACCGAAGGATTGCCTCTTTCGTCAGGATAGTCCTTCGTCAAAAGGAGGGAGACAGCAACGGGGCTCCCTAGCGGGGGCGCCTGCTAACTTGTCGGGGCAGCGAGGGAGCGGGGGCTCCCGTTAGGGGACCCGGTTGGCTCGCGGGCCTCGTAGGAGGCTGTTCTATAGGACTCCACCGCGAGGTAATGTCTCCTAGACGGTTCCGTGGTGGTCCTCCTGGAGGGGGAGGGGGGTTTTAGCCGGTAGGACTGGTCGTTGGCCAGGTGAGCCCGGCACACGGGTGGCTTTGGCCACCTAGGTGCGTAAACGCATTTCCCCTCTCCCAAAAAAAAAAATAAATAAATAAATCCTGTAGCTACTAAGGCTTTACCCGTTGGTGATCACGGATTAACCAGGTCTGTGACCTGCAAGTGAACCCGGTTGTTAGAAAAAAAAATTTAAATACTTGTCTTATCTAATAATGACTTGGTCGAATGCGTCATTTTGTTTTGTTTTGCGAATATAATCCTAACTTACCTTTAGATGAAAGAGGTTATCCCTTAGCATAGTACATATGTTAAGATTCATTTGCTGGAATATAGAATAAGGTTTTATGTGAATATAGAATAATGTTTTGGACGAGATAAGTTTTTATTCAGGAACCCCAATGGCTTCTTACCCCTCTTGCTTCCCAACTCTCATCCCCCTTCCCTCTCACTCCTCATGTTTTGTTTTAATTTGATTTGATTTTTATTTGTTTGACAATTCTTTTGTTTCAGCACCCTTTATAGGTTGGGCCTGTACCCTAGCCAGGTACAGGGATGGAGTGGGTTGTAGCCTGAACCATCGCATAAGGGCGCACATTTTCTTTGCGACTTTCAAGAGGGTTCAGTGCGGCTAGGAACAACAGGTGACTCCAGACCTGTTGTTCTTCCTTCAAATTCTGTTTCCTGTTTTGTTTTTATCCTTTATGGCAGACTTAACAGAGGGAGTCCACAACCTTCTGTTGCCACAGGCACGCGGAATTCTGTTATGGTGTGTGTTTTAGATGTTCAAGGACCTACACCCCTTACCGACGAGCTAGGACGTGCTGCCAGCTAGCGCGTGCCACTTGAACATCTTGAACATTACAAGGTAATTAATTTTAATTATTGCTGCAAAAAAGTTTTAAAAATTTTAGTGTAATTTTGTTTTATTGCCGATATTAGCATGTGTTAGCCAGAATTCACATCCTCGTATCCTGGCGTTTTGTTATTCGTACGTGATTTAATTTTGCTATAAAAAAGCGTCAGTAAACAAGAATACCTATCATAGTTGAAAAACAAATCAATAAGTGCGGATGTTTTTAAGCAAAAATTAGTAAAAAAATGATAACATTTACATTTGAGGAATACATTTATGGTGTAGTAGACGGAAAATATAGAGCGGCTGTATGGGAATATCAAAGGAGATTCCCCAACCGGCAAGCAAGCCAAAGTGGGGTATTAACACGGACTTTCTGAAGGTTAAGAGAAACAGGAACTCCACTCGACATGGAGACACGACCCGAAACTTCGGGAACTTCTGCCGACGTCGAGCAGCAAATAATCACCATCGCGAGGCAGGACACTGAGACGAGCACGAAACGAGTCGCAAGGCGATTAGGATTGTTGTCATCTAAGGCTTGGAGGGTTATTCATCGAGGGGGATTACGTCCACATCATCATCACCCTGCCCAAGGACTACTGGAAGGAGACTCCGAGAGAAAACTGAAATTTAGCACTTGGCTTCTGGAACGCGACATTGACGATAGGGCGTTTCTTAACTGAATTCTGTGGACAGATGAATGTCAATTCACCAGGAATGATATCAGGAACTTCCATAACCTCCATAGCTGGTCGAACACTAACGCAGAGAGGGCACAGGGGACCTTATTCCAGCAGAGATTCAGTGTCAATGTTTGGGCTGGTATCGTCGGCAACCATTGGTAGGACCTTTCATTTTGCCGCAAGTGCTTAAAAGAGAATTTTATGCGGACTTTTTGGACAATACACTGCCAGATCTAATAGAGGAGAAGCCTATGGATAATCTTAGGTGAATGTTTCACCAACACGATGGAGTACCAGCGCATATGGCTAACATTGTGAAGGTAACACTAAGTGAAAAATTTCCTAACCGCCATCCACGTATATCAGCGCATTAAGGCATACAGCCATTAGGTCATTTACAGACTTTCCCATCTGTCCTATGAACGTAAAAGACCATCCTCTTGTTCTCCCATTCAACACAAGGAGGTCTAAGTCTTCCGCTAAATTCAAAAATTTTATACCTCTTGTATTGACGACCTTATCTTTTGAATTTCTTGTATAATGGAGTCTGTCGAATAGCCCTAGTTCAGATTGATTTCCTATCCGCACATTTAAATCACCAAAAAGAATACACGTTTATCAATCCAAAGAATTAAAAAGTTTGCTAGTTTGCAAAATCGTCGTCCCAGTTGTTACAATTTACATATATAAGCTGGTATAAGGAAAATTGTTGTTGGTTTATCATTTATAACTATAATTTCTCTATTGTTTACAATTTCAAAATGTGCAAATTTGCCTATTTCACTATTTAATTTAATTCCATACAAGCCCCCCCCCCTCCCTTTAGCTCTACCCGAGTCAAATTCCCTGTTAGCTGCAATCCATCGAATATTAAACCCGCCAACAAATTTCTAAAAAATTTCACAGCTTTTCTCTGTTACAATGGTTTCATACAAGCAAAAGATGTCAAACGACTTAAAATAATTAATAAAAATCGGAAAATAAACACTTATTAGATAAACCAGCTATGTTAAACGACAATAATTTTAACTTAGTACCACACAGACGACCTCTGAATCCTATAATTTATTATCTACCTCCGTGTTAAATATTCTAGTCTCTTGAGTAAGTTCATAGCTATTGGGCGAATTTCCTACCATCAATTCCTCTAAAATTATGTTTACTACCTCTGTAAAATCATATTTAAAAATATCATAGAGCTGTGCGGTCCCATTGCCTCCGTTGCATGACAGTTTGTTATTCCTAATAGTTAATATACAATTGTCTATAACAAGCCTATCATCTCGCAAACTGATTTTTTAATTGCTATTTATTTTTAAGACTTCTCGTTTAAGCTTCCCTAATACTTTCCGTATATTTCTGGCTGAATCAGTTAAGTCCCTACAAATAGATATGCCTGTACTTTTTAATTTTTTACTGCTTCGTAGTATAGTTGCAACGTTCTCTTGGTTTCCTATCGGCTGCAATAATTCATAGCATTTGTCGCATTTGTTACCACTTTGACGCCCCTGATAACAAGGTTATTCTTTTTAACAATTACTTTTCAATATTTTTTTTCTCGGCTCCTTTATTATATATCATTTTCAAATTTTTCACATACTTTAATTATATTTTCAAGAAAAAAAAATCATTTTCTTTTTTTTTTGCCAATTTTTTTTCACATTTATAGTGGGCGCTGAATTTGGTACCTCAAAAAATACCTCGTGCTATGGCGGATAGTTAAACTCAGGAAGGAAGAATCTGAAACAGAAAAACCAAACGGCATTTTAAAAAGGAATGTTTCTTACGTAGTAATTTACCACAATATTTGAATAAATGATTAAAAAAAATGGCGGTTGTTTGAAATTTTTTTTTTGCAAAATCGCCTCTTTTTCGCTTGGTTTCGCTCATCAAATTTTGTTGCATTGACTTTTGGCCTATATTGTGGTAAATTACCACACAGGACACTTAAATAAACAATCACACCAAATTTGACCTAAATCGGTTCGGACAATCCGGAGATTAAGTGTCCGCCATTTGGAAAAACGTCATTTTAAGAAAAACGCGTTTAAATTTTTTTTCCGATTTATTTATTGAATATTATTAAAACTTAAGCTGCTGTAACTTTTTTTTTAATTTCTTAATATAATTTTGAGAGGTGATATCTGAAGGTAATTGAGAAATGCAAAAAACAAAAAATCGATTTTTTGAAAATTATAACAGGTACTACCCAATTAACATATGGCATGGTGTTTAATTGATCGTTTACACTGCGGTTATTCATTGTGAGTTAGACATGTGATGCGTGCAAGTTATGTTGTGAACTCAAGTCAACAGTGCAAATATGTAAAGTAATTTATGTTAGAAACAATACACATATGCTTTGGCGGAACATATACAACAAATGCAGTACCTGACAGAATAATTAGTAGCTCCTTTTTAACTATAATATAAATTCACTTCCAGAGGATAATTCTTGGTTATTATGTAATTCATAGGAGGTCGTGTTCTTGAGGTTAGAATATCTGATACCTACGACCGTAATTATCTGGATCAAAATTTAGTTCACTCATTAACTTTTGAACATTTTAGATATGAATAAGAGCTTTTCCCAGTTACTTTTCCAACTATATCCACGAATTACTCAAAATTTTATTAGGTGCTTTTTGCGCGCGTGTACATTCATACATATACATTCATACATATTTACTATTCAGGTCGTTTTACAGCTTAATGTACCCCAAATAGCCCCGCAAATTTTCAAATTAATCCATCAAACCGTTTTCCGGACCGATTGATCAAATTATCACAAAAGAATCAAAGGAACAGGTGTATTGTTTCTGAACATTATCTGATGATGAGTAGAATTAGGTTACGCAAAGGCTGAATCGTCTCAAAAATTAGTCACTGTTTCTTGATTTTTTTTAAACAAATTTTCCAAAAAAAAATTTGATTTTTTTTCTTATTACGTTTCCGAAAATTCAACTAAATTAGTTTTTCTCAGACTAGTAGTAAAAAAATTTCACTCAAAAACAAAAATTACCTATTATTTAGATCACGCAAAATGACCGCACGACCACCATGCCATGGCTCCCCGTAGGTCTTTAAAATTTAATTAAAAAATCCGCTCCGTCTAGCTCGCAGCAATGCAAAAACAAGACTCGAGTTCCCTCACTCCCCTTACCCTATTTCCCTTCCCGCCAAAACCATGCTAACGCATCAAAGGGTTGTCCCGTAGGCTTTGGTCACATCGTAAAAAAACCGCAAGTGTAACTTCAAACAACATGGAAATGCGAGCTAAAACATCGGAAGATTCTACCGACGTCGAGCAGCAAATAATCAGCCCGAGACTAGTCGGAAGACGATTAGGAGTGTCTTCTGTAAAAATGTCCATAAAAATATACGCATTGATGTTTAAAGGAAAATTGTTATCTGGATAAAAAAAAATGCCCACCCACGCTGCCTAAACAGTGCTATAAGCGGTTTTGGGTATATATATATACTCTTCATCAACCTTTGAAAATATGCGGAAAAAATTATTTTTTGAGCCGGCAAAACTGCCCCTTTAAAGTTTGGAAGGTTACTCATCCAGCCGAATGGTGTTCATACCATCATATTCCAATCCAACGACTACTGGAAGAAGATTCCGAGAGTAGATTAAAATTTTGCATTTGGCTTCTGGAATCCGACGAACAACGGGTCGTTTCTTGACGAATTCTGTTGACGGATGAACCGTAGTTCACCGGGAGTGGTATCACAAACTTCCGCAACCTCCATAGCTGGTCGGCGACTAACCTACATAGGTCAAGGGTTTTTTGTACTGGTATCATCGATACACATTTAACAGGACCATTCATTTTTCAGCAAGTGTTTAATAGCCATATTTATGCGGATTTTTTGAAGAATACACTGCCAGATCTACTAGAGACATCCCTATGGATAATCTTAGGGCAATGTTTTACCAACACGAGGGAGCACCACCGCATTGTGGAATCCTTTTAAAAGCAATACTGAAAGAAAAATATCAGGACCACTGGCTTGAACGAGGTACACCGATTTCTTGGCATGCTAGATCTCTAGATCTTACCAAATTCGACTTTTTCTTATAGGATGAAGTTTATTCAAGGCCAATTAATAATAGAGACGAATTTGTTATCAGAATTGGAACTGCAGTGACGGACATATGGGAGAGGCTGGCTTACACCTTAAAGAGGGAATTACAAGGGGATTGTTAGCATGCATCCAAAGTGGCGCAGTACATTTTCAACAGCTTCTGTAACATACGAAGATAATTGTAATAAATTTCGAATTCAATAAAAAGCATTTTTATAATATTCCCCAAAACTCAATGTACGAAATAAACACACGACCCGAACAAATTTTCAAAAATTTTTAATAACTTGGAAATAGTTTACCGAAATATCGGTGTGACAGTGTAATCTGATACAGCTGTCTAGATCGGTTTTTTTTAACTTTGTTGGATTTTCATCTAGTGTTCGGTTTTTTTCGAAGGCGTCCAGCAGCTAAAGAAAAGCTAACCCTTTGGAGCTGCTGTTGACAAAGAGCCAAAGGAATTTAGCTTTTCTTTATTAGAAACGCCGATCGCGTTAAGAAATATTTTAATATTTTCTTACTTCGCTCGAGTTGAACGGTTTAGTTCAGAATTTTTTTGCAATTCCAAGTTATTAAAAATTCCCCAAAAGGATTTCTACGTATAAATTTCTACATCCTTTCTGCCCCTTGACATGTTGTACCTTTTTAGAAGATGGGCAATTTAAAAATGAAAACCAGATGTATTAATTACATGAATTTCGGAGAAAATTTGTTTGAAGTTAGTTAAGTTGACAATTTTGAAAAAGTCATTGGCATAGTAGGATTTTGGCTTTTGTTTGATGTCGCTTCGAGGAAGTAACTAAAGGATGTAATGTGAGCCACGGCTTAACATTTTTGTTAGTCGAGACTAGGTGTGTGCCAAAACTGTTGCTGCTGAAATCGAACGGATGTGCCGCTTCTGAGGAATAAGAAGACATTTTCATTCGGTGACAGCATTAAAAGATGGGAGGCCAGCAACACTCGTTAAGAAGTAGGAACACTACATCGCATTGATGGCATTATGGACAGTTTCCAGTATATAAATATACTAGAAACCGTTATGCTTCCATATGCAGAGGACAATATGGCGTTAAAATGGAGGTTCCTGCAAGACAACTACCCGGTACACACTTCCAAACTTGTTAAAACTTGGATGAGTGCAAACAAAATTGATGTGTTAAAATGGCCAGCCCAATCTCCAGACTTAAGATCAATAGAAAATTGTTGGACTATTGCAAAACAGAAGGTCAGAAGATATGGCAACCAGTGAAAAACTTTACGAAGCCGTTAAAATTGAATGGGATAAAATGTCTCCAAAAATAACTAATAAAATTATTAGTTCTATGCCGAAGAGATATTATGAAGTAATAAAAAATAATGGATACTCAACTAAATATTGAGTTTGTCTACAATAAAATGAAGTTACATTTAAGTTCTTTTATCAGTTCCCTTTGTTATGACCTAGCGAAAATGCAATTGTTACCAGATTTTAATTTTTATTTCGTTATGCATTTGTTGTTTTAAAAAAGTTTGTACTAATAATAATAAGGAACACTTAAATAATTAATAATAATATTTTTTTTTTCAAAGTAATCACTTGCAATACAGATATATCAAAACAAATTGGTTCTATTGCATTCAGTTCCCTTTGTTTTGACCGACACTGTATATATACAGTTACTCACACATTCGATCGAATGAATGTGAAATATAACATTTTTCGTTTTTTTAATAAAACAAAGCTAATATTTAATACTTTTTTTATTTATGATTTATTTACGAACAAAAGCAATTCCATTTACGTTATGTAATGATCTAACTAAAAACAAATTAATGGAAAACTAAGAGATTTTTCAATAAACGGAATTCGATCAATTTTGTGAGTTAAAAAAAAATTTAATTAACCCCAATCAGTATTTGGTGTGTCCACCTTTCGCAGCTAAAACCGCGCCTACTCTACGTGGCATACTATGCATAAGTCTTTGACACTCTTCAATTGAAATATTTTGCCACTCTGTCTCTACTCTTTGCCACACTTCGTCCATGGTCCTCGCCGAATGGTCCCAACTTATTAGTTTACGCTTTAGAATCCCCCACAGATGTTCTATGGGGTTCAGATCCGGGGATTGAGGTGGCCAGTCCAGAACATTGATCCCTTTGTTATGTAACCACTCACGTGTGATCCTCGCTGTAGGTTTCGGATCATTGTCTTGTTGGAAGACAATGTCCGAAGTTGTTTTACTCCATTTTTCTAAAGATAATACAAGGCTATCGTTCAAAATTTCGACGTAGGTTTGCGCCGTCATACGACCAGTTATTCTTGCACAAACCCCAACCCCTGAGTAGTGCATACATCCCCACATCATCAAGTTTCCGCCACCGAACTTCAAAGTTTCTTTCACCAAACGTTTTGACAATGGCTCATTAGGCCTTTTCCAGACCCATTCTCTGCGATCCGAACCTAATTGATTTATTTTCGTCTCGTCGGACCACACGACGTTTTTCCAATCAGAAACAGTTTAATTTTAATATTTTTTTGCAAAATTCAAGCGCAGTTTTCTATGGCGATCCGTTAGTAAAGGCTTTTTTACCTTAGCTCGTCCTTTCATTCCGGCTTGTATGAGAACTCGCCTTATGGTTTCTGAACTGACGTCGATGTTATGGGTTGACGCGATACTTTTCTTTATTTGCACAGCATTGGCGTAATTCCCTGTGATCACTGATCTTACGATACTCCGCTTCATTGTTGAAGAAAGCTTGGGATGTCTTCCAGAAGGCCGGGTTTTTTTGGTTATTGCAAATAGTTTTCTATATTTGCTTATTGTACTTAAGGAACAATTAAGCATCCTCGAAATATCTCGGTGTGTATGGTGCTCCTCCAATAAATTTTTAATGTTTTCCTTTAATCTAGCGCCAACTTCTTTCATTTTTCTTTCTACAATTCAAAGTAACAGAAGCATCAAATAAAATAATATAAAATCACAAAACTAATAAAGAGCATCAGCCATAACACGGTGACATTGCAATAATATTACTTACATTTATTTTTTTCAAGATCTTGGCAGAAAAAATTACAAAATTTTTTAGTTGGTGTATTACAACCTCACTGTAAGAAAGAACTCACAAAACTGATCGAATGCACGTAAAATGAGAAATTAAATTTTGCATAACGGTAATTTCCTTTCCAAGAATTTCTTATCAGCAATGTACTCAGCTTTAATAGCTGCAATAAATTCTATAACAAGAATTGTCATCCTGCGTAATTATAACTTTTGATAAAAAGTTTTCCTAAAGAATGGCTCTCATTCGATCGAATATGTGAGTAACTATATATATATATATATATATATATATATATATATATATATATATATATATATAAATATAAATGTATATATACAGCGCTGTGCAAAACATTTGCAACTAAAATATACGACTTATTGCATTGATGCTGTTTTGTATTCTTTGTTAAGTCTTGTGTGAGAATACCGAAAGAATTTAAGTAAGTGACACAGAACAAAAGAACAACATCCATTTGTTTGTATTTTGCCTGTGCAAAACATTTGTAACTTCTAGAGATCGATAAAGTTTTTAATCAAACAACTATAAATTTACTAGCGCTTTGTTCATTTACTATTATTTTTAATTGCTACACCACATCTCGTAGGCATTTGATCACTCATTTTCTCTAATTTTCTATCGGTGAGTTAGGTACGCAGAAAGTGTTTTGTGATATTTTTTTTAAAGTGATTTAACGAAAATTTATTAATATGGGTGGAAATAAATATTGTTGTGAAATTAAAATACTAATTATTTTTGATTATAGTAATGGTTTAAAACAAAAAGGCAATGACAAATATAAAATGGACAAATCGGTCCACGAATTCACGATATCACGAATTAATAAACGTTTTAAAGAGACTGGAAGTGTTAAAAGTTTTCATAAAGGTGGTAGACCTAGAAGAAGAGCAAAGGTAGAAGATAGGAGAATCAAAATTTTAATTAAATCACAGCTTTTTCTCAGTTCACGCGAAGTAAAACTTGAAATAAATGAGGATGTGAGTACTTTCACAATAAGAAGACGAGCCATAGAAAGCGATCTTAGATGCTACAGGGCAGCGAAAAAGACACTACTCGCCGAAAAAAATCGCAGGGGTCGTCTTGCTTTTGCTCGAAATTACTCAGATTGGACCATAGAAAGATGGAGAACTGTTCTTTTCTCGGATGAATGTAAGTTTAATCTTAATGGAGCAGATGGAGAACAAGGAGTAAGAAGACCAAAGAAAAAACGATTAAACCCTCGATATACTGTCAAGACTGTGAAACATAGAGGAGGTAATGTAATGGTCTGGGTATGTTTCACAGCTCAAGGCGTGGGACCTCTTAATCAAATAGAAGGTATCATGAAAGCAGAGGATTACAAAAGTATTATGGAATGTGTTATGTTACCTTCCAGCAAGACAATGCAAGTTACGGTTCCAGTAAGACAATGATCCTAAACTTACCTCCAGACTTGTTCAGGCTTGGTTTTCTCGGCAAAACGTTAAAGTTCTGAAATGGCCTGCGCAATCTCCCGACCTCAACCGCAAAGAAAATCTATGGCAAATGGTTAAGAGGAATATGAGAGGACACTCTTACAACGCCCGTGATCAACTTTTCACTGGAATTAAAAAGGCATGGAATCAAATACCTGCTTCACATATTGAATCCCTAATAAAATCTATGTCGAGAAGATGTGCAGCAGTAACTGAAAATAAGGGTCACTCAATCAAATATTAGATAATTTTTATTTTTTTAAACAAAAACTTTGTAGATCGTTAAAAGTTGCAAATGTTTTGCACAGGCAAAATTATTATCTAGTATAAAGAAATGAATGTTGTTCTTTTTTTATGAGTTATTTACTTTCAATTTTTTTATAATCTTAAACAAGACTTAATAAAGACTACTAAACTGCATCCGCTTTTTTAATTTCAATAGTTTTCAAGTTTTTACAATAACCTGTAAGAAATTGTGGTTTTAGTTGCAAATGTTTTGCACAGCACTGTATATATCAGAACAGAATTTGGACAAATGTCTCGATGTAAATTCCTTTCACGCACTATTGAAATAACAAACCGTGTTATCCTAAGTCACGTTATCTAACGTTTTTTTTATGCTCTTCTTTTTTCATCGGCTCTCACGATATGACATAATTTCTGCAACGATATCTAGCTAGATACCGGCCTATAATTAATCCTTGACGTACTAATTAACTTACAGGTTTTCCTCGCTAAAAATATCCTTTATATTTAACGTTCTGGATTACAATTTTTGTCGTTTATCTAATTCATTGCCAATACGGGTGATCACAGAAAAGAAAAAATATTTCTATATCAGGCATTTTTACCGTCTGTGAACTAATTTGTTCAATTTTAGAAGAGCCAAGTGAAACTTTAAATTCTGAATTTGTTTACGGTAGAATATAATTTGTTTTAAAAAGTTGAAGAGGTTGAAACGATCGATTATAATCATTAATGTAGCTCGCATCTGATATTAATGGTATGTACTCATATAGTTAGGTCCTATCATTAGCCTAGATCATTTAAGTTGAAAATCATTGTTTATTTTTGTAAATTGAATTGATTTATAATGGTGATAATATTTGAATATTAGGATTATGTATTGAAGTCCGCTTTATACTTTCAGGAACCCCTCTGAAGCTTCTTCCTCCTCTTGTTTTTCCTCATCCCCCATCCATTATCCCTTATCCTAGATTTTCCTAATGTTCATTTTTGTTTGATTTAATTTTTTGGTTTCAGCATTCTTTATAGGTTGGGCCTACACCCTAGCCAGGTGTAGGAATAGTGGTGGGCTAGTACCTGAACCATCACATATGGGGCCAGTTTTTTTTTGTGTGCAAATTTCAAGTTGGTTCAGTGCAGCTAAGGGTACTGGTACTTGAAATTTTCAAATACAAGAACCAAGGAATTGTACTTGTACTTAAAAAATGCTAAGTGCAAGGTAATTGTACTTAGTTGTACTTTAGTCCTAATGTATTTAATTACTTTACAGGTCTGTTTAGAAGTAATATTACGGAGCTTGATAATTTACTTTTTGGATTTGATGAAAACTTAAGAAACAAGGTGAAGAAAACTTTATTAAACATTTTACTTTTGATAATCACCGAATTACTACGTCAGAGTTAATCAAAATTTTGAGTCGCAGTGATGGATGGATCATTTAAAGTTGCGCCATAAATCTTTAAACAATTGTATACTATTCCTTCCAATATTAACAATACTTCAAAAGCCTTTCCACTTCTGTTTGACTTATGTTCAGGAAAGGGCCAACGAATATATGAAAAAAGATTTCAAAAACCTTTGATTACGCGGCTGAAATTCAGGTGAAACTCGAGACAAAAATATAAATTACGGATTTTGAAAAAGCGTTATTTATACTTTAGTTGCAAATGAGTTTGTCATGTAACTTGGGTATTAGAAAAGAAAAGTTATATTCAAAGAAACAAAATTGACTACGAAGAAACCCAATTATTATATGCTATAGCAGACAAGTTGGAAATAAAAGTTTTGTCCCTTTTCGGCATTAGGCTAAAATTTAAATAAAAAATATGATCTAACTTGACTATACTTAACAAATATACTTCGCAAGAATAAATTTACATGCAAGGTGTTCTTTTGTTGATATTTTTGTAATTTTTTTGTAGGCAAATTATCTGTTCGCATATATAAATTATCATATAAAAATATAAAGCGGTTACGACCGCTACGGATAAAAATCTTTGTATTGCCCTTGAAGTGTAAATACTATAATATTCACAGGAATATCTTAAATCTCCTGCCCAAATTTTCTTTTAAATACGTATGTACATACACAGCAGTCACTTTATCTTGAAAGTTAGGAATTTTAATAATATCTGCTTACCAGACGTATCAGGCCGACTTCTTTCGACATACTTTAGTCGGTTCTAGTTATAGCGAACAAATTACCACCGTATAATAGAATCCGCGACCACGATAAACAAAGCCAGTGATAAATATCACAAAATTATTGACAGCCCGGAACAGATCATAGTGCACAAATTCACAATAAGGTGGCAACGTATGCTGCAACTATTGCAATGTTGCCAGAATCTATACATAATGCTGAAACCAGAATTGTGTTTATTTAAGGCCGGTATTGTGTATTTAGCAGCTAAATTTTTACATGTGAAAACTAAACCCACTTTTAGCTGCTAAAAACACAATACCGGTATTATGTATGGAAATTTAGCTGCGAAATTTCATCGCCAAAACGCGGTATTGTGTTTTTAGCAGCTAAAAGCGTGTTTACTTTTCACCTGTAGATGGCAGTTGTCTCCCAAATTGTATGTTTTAGCTTCAGATTTATCTGACCAGGATAATATCTTCGTCCATATACATAGCTGTGAAAAACAAAATATAACACAAAATGTGTGACAGCTGATCGTCAAATAACAAATAACTTTGCTGTCAACAATTTTGCGTGAAAAAAGGTCCACCGCTAAATGAACGCAACGACGAAATTTCGCATATAAAATATAAATTTTGTGCTTCACAGCCTAGGCAAATAAATTTGGTCAGATAAATCTGAAGCTAAAATATACAATTTGGGAAACAACTGCCATCTACAGGTGAAAACTAAACACACTTTTAGCTGCTAAAAACAAAATACCGCGTTTTAGCTAAATATTTAGCGACGAAATTTCGCAGCTAAATTTCCATACAAAATTTAGCCGCTAAATGAAGACAATACCGGGCTTAAATTTAAATACAAAATTAAGCCGCTAAATGAACACAAATATCGAGCTGTAAAATAAAGAACTAGATTTTAGTCTACGAGTAAGTAACTTTAGCAGGAAGTACAATGGTTGCTTCGCTTGCTCTGCTTACTTAAAACTTTATGTGCTTTGGATGCTTCAGGCAAAGATTATTATTACTAGATAAACTTCTTCGAAGAAAATATTGAACATTTTTTGGTTGCTTTTATATATTTCCCGCATCGGGCAACCCTGCAGTCAGAACTAAAAATTTGTTTTCCGGGAGAGTTTGTGGGTAGGAGACAAGTATACTTTTCTTATGTACTTCACTCAATAAAAGATCAGAATACATTGACAGTTTGAAAGTTTCTTACACACACAAGTAACTAACTCAGTCATGTGATTCACATGAATTCTTTTTATTGGTGGTACTTTTTGGTACATTTTTCTCTTCGACAAGATTCGCTGCAATTCTCTCCGGATGAGAACAGTATTTTGACAGGAGTAAGGGATTCTCTCAAATAATTTTGACAGGAGTAAATAATTGCACATTACCTGTACTCTTTATTTACATGTATATTCTTATTACCTTAAAAGCTGGATGATAAATTTCGTTTTACTTTTGTGCCAGTGTTACTTTTTCAAATTAGCTGGGTAATTTATCCGGTTATCTAGTAGTAAGTAATCTTTGCCGTCGGTATGGGGCCTGAGTCCTTGAACATCCAATCACACATTTCATCACTGAAATCCGCGTGCCTGTGGCGACAGAAGGTTGTCGACTCCTCAGGTCTGCCACAAAAGATAAAAACAAAACAAGAAGCAGACATTGAAGGAAGAACAACAGGTCTGGTGTCACCAGTTGCTCCTAGCCATACTGAACCATCTTGAAAAATCGCAAAGAAAAATTACCCCCATTAGCGATGGTTCAGCTCACTAACCCGATACTTCCCTACATATGGCTAAGGTGTAGGCCCAACTTATAAAGGATGCTGAAATAGAAAACCAAAAAATAAATAAAAATTAAATTAAACACATAGGGCTAGAGGAATAAGGGAATGGGGGAAGAGAGAGGACGAAGACGAGACTTCATGGGGATGCCTGAAATAAAAGCTGACTAAGTCATAATAATCATGCTCATGTATTACAATAAAACAACAACTCACTTAACATAACTAAATGAAGGTTAGGTCTACACATTAATTCACAAACTTGTAAGTCTTGACCAAATCTTATTTTATATCTAAATTCATCAACTTCTATTTTCCTGCTTACGCTATTGCTTAAATCTGTTCAACTTTACACTACTAGTAACATTAGGAACATCTTGCCTAACTCATTCCAAACAGGTTCAACGAAAAAGCAGATTATCTCCCATAACTATCGAAGACACAAAAAAAACTTCCGCAAAACATGAGATAGATGCAAAATAGTAACATTGTATCCTTTTCTATTAATTGAAATATACGCCTTTATCCAACAAAAATAGTGGGCTTTTCTTTTTGTTTTTAAACTAATTGTTTACTTCATACTACTTAACCTCTCAGTGATTTATCCTGATTTATCACTTCTTCCTGTAATATTGCTCAAGAATGAAATGGGAATACCCTGATCAAAGTGGATATCTTCGTGCCGTACCACACTTGTCCTGTTTCATCGCAGTTTGTTGGAGAGAGGGCGTGCAGGGGTGTATAGGGAAATCCGCACGGAACTTTCCTATTTATCGTCGGATCGGCACGCATACATTCAAAGCAAGGTTTATTTGGGTTCGGAAACTGCTTTAATGTTACCACTACATACAATAAATTGCGTGTGTTCTACACAAAATCCGACACGACAAGTGTGGGCACTCGTGCGGACTTCATCGCGCGGAAGCAGGACAAGTGTGGTACGGCACTTCAAAACAAATAATAATAAACCACAATCGAAAATAACAGCGAACTAAAAGGAATGGTCTTTCTTGTGTTTCGTCACTAGTCGACGAGTAGACGGATACGAATATCCCGTGATATTTAGCGCATGAATCTAGCTAGATTTCAGATAAACACATGTTACGCGCGCGCGATAGTCGTATAGTATGCCAGGCTTATTCCGCGTTAACGATTACCTACTGCTGGTTAACAAGAAAATCAAAAAACCGAATCGTATTACTACGTCAAGTGATTCTCCACGGATATCGTGCGAGGTACCATCTGCGAAGAGAGGAAGAATGAAGATATCTAATATTATCTTAATTGAATAATTATCTTGTCTGATCATTGGATGACATCTCAGAAAGTACTGTCAAGGTTAAGCACATGGAGTTCCATCATGGACGCCATACTGGTCGCATGTGTTATGGACGGCCCGCTCTGCAGATTAAATAATGTTTAATCTGCTAGAGTGGCATTAGTGCTAAATGTATTTCGTTATGGGGTGACATTGCAACTCCGTGAAAATTAAAAATTAATATAAAAACTCATTAGTTCCTTAAAATCATTTAAAAAGTGAAAGTTATAAATACAAGTGATCTAAATCTACCCTTATCTTTGAACACGCGGTCATAAAATCCCGTTAATAAGTAAAATTCTTAAAAAATCGCTACTCTGGCAGGAGTTTTTCCCTGGATTGTCCTGTTGCAGGGGGAAACGCTCTTAAATGTGGCTGGCACAACAGGTAATTCTAAGGCTGGCCAGGTGTTTTGTCATTAACTGTTATTTGTATCGGTATCTGCTGTGCGTTTACCGTTTTGGGAGAAGAAGAAAAAGAAGGTTAAGCACATACAAATGAAATACTACGGAATGACTGAAAATTAAAGTGCTCTAGACCTGTAAATGCTAACAGCAAAAAAATATGAATACATGTACAAATGTCACAATGTCTATCACCAGTGCTTTGGAGTATGAATCCCTAACTAATGCTTTACAAAGAGAAACTGTACGGTTCGTTTAATTACTTTAAACTATTGCTGATTGGATTTGAACTATGTACACCTGGAAAATTATTTAGACAGAATTTCGGGACGTATGAACGTTTAATTTTCTTTCTAAATTTTCTTGTTTCAGATTTCTTTTCTACTTGAATTACTATTTCTTGCCTTAAAGTTTCTAAAGATTAAAACAATTTTATATTTAGTTTAGCATACAACAACAAAAGAGCACATCTTAATCTACGAAATGAAATTATGATGTGATGGCATATCTACATTGACAATTTTGGTTACTTTATCTGTTTCTTTATAGTGATTTCAAAAGAATATTAATAATTATCGGCACCAAAATATAACACTTCTGGGGTGCTGATACTTGCGAAATCCTCTTTAAAAATATGTGGGTTAACTAATCTAGACACTATTTTACCACAATTAGACACTTGTGCATAAAACCTTATTTAGTATTGCAGAATTATGGTTTCCCAATTACCTGGTGTTGGTAATAATTACAGTTTTAATGATCTTCTTTCGTTGCTTCTTTTTTAGTTGAGAAAGGCTGTTTTTTAAGGTTTGTCTTTCTTTTTCAGCCCGTTCTGCTGCAACCTTCCTCCTTGACATTGGCTAACCTATTATTGGAGAGCTCTACAGGTCCTGGTGTGGCACAAATATTTCCCACAATTCCGATTAATAGGGGGGGGGGGGTTAAAAGGAGTGCTATTCCCTTTTTCTGTCAGCCGTAAACTGTCGCTGGATTATTTCTCTTCTTATCATTTTTATACTAAAAAGGAATATCTTTAATTAATTTCTTCGCGCTTAGTAGACAATTGATAAGGGTTACCCCGTCTAATAAACGATAATTTTTCTTCTCTTGTATGCGGGTGCTACCTTCAGGTCATCCAAGGGAGAAGTCTTTTTATAAAATTTCACTACTATCCCTGCACGCCTTGATTAGATCTGTAGTGCCCTCCACTTCCTTCAGTTTGGGTGGCGTTTAATCTGAACACAAGGATTAGCCAAATGCCTGAACACAGATGGCTCAGATAATTTCAGTATTTAAAGTTATTAGCGCTTACCTCAACTTGCTTTCCTGCCAGTGCTTCTGATGATGACACTACCCTCTAAACATGACCAGTCGTAAACGTAACGCCGGCGAAGTAACACTTTCATAGAACTTTTCACAAACGTTACGCCGCCGGCGTAAAAGAAACGAGTCGTTAACGTTTAATTTGACCAAAGAGAAGTGAAACAAAACGGCGAAGAGTTGTTTATGTGTTGGTACTTCGCTAACTCTACACCGGAGGCTACAGTTTGTGTAATACTTTAGTGTGTCGTTTACGAAATGCCTAGAACATGTCTTTTACGAAATGCTTTCAGCGTGACGTAAACGAAATAGTGTTAGCTGCTGATAAATCCTTTTCACAAATTTCACTTTGAGAATTTTTACTGTAAAAGTTTAAGCAGGAGATGTATGTTGAAGTTTAACGGTTAAACTCCACTTCATTTCCTTCGCAAAAGTTCTAACAGTGAAGGGTCCCATAGCGAACTGTAAGTGTAAAATAAATTAATAATATAAATCGTTTTTGAACAATTTGAAGAGAAAAAAAAGCTAATTCATTCATTCATTTATTTTTATATTTAGAATATTTTCATTAACTTATAAATGTACATTTATTTGTAGACAATTTTAACCTAATTCTCTATTGTCTATATTGTCCACTTATCGCAATTCACTAATTGTCTTATATCAACATCAACTATCACAATTAATAAAACTATTTATAATTAAATTAACACTGCAAAATTAGCTAAACACTTTGAACACAGCTCAAGATGGCCACAAACTGTGAGTAAACAAATGACACGTTTATATTTATTTGGCACGATTCGATACATTATTGTTGGTATCAGAGCGGCTCGTAAACGTTACGTTTACGTTTCGCCTAGAGCGAATTCGCCAAAATGCTTAGAGGATATGAATTATTTCTTCTTCTTCTCCCAGAAGAAGTGGCGGAAATCATCGATTTCGAATCGGTGAGGTTAATGAGTAATAGGGTAAGTGTTCAGTGCTGCCAATTTCTATATGGCTATGTATTAATGTTTAATGTCAGGAAGTCTCAAATTACACTATCGTGCACCTTTTTCCTTCTTCTCATGGTTGCCACCCCTGATTGCTGCCACGGACATAATCTTTTGGTAAAGAAGAAGAGAAACTTGTTCCGTGACAGCTGCTAGAGGTGAGACCAGTACATAAGGAAAGGGAAAATAAAGTACACATAATTAGATCTCTAATTAAGCCTCTTACTCCAGAAATAGCTTACAGTGCTGGAATTTTGTGTGAGGTAGCCTGCACCATATAATTCAGTGAGGGTTTAAAAATTAGCACATGCATCCAGGAACAATTAAGGGTAAGCACCTTTTTGTTATAGCAAATGAAATATTAAAATAATCTAAATTAAATGGAACTATTTAAGGAAGAAAGAAATTCGAGACGGGAAGTTATAAAGTACAGAGCTTCCGCCCAAGTTCTACAGTGCGGTGAACCCGCAAATATTCCAGGCAGAGTTAGCTGTGATTGCAGTTTCTTTGCTATAAAAAGAAAAGAAAATTACATTGCAAATCTTCCGGAATACGAGAAATAGGACGCAGCACCAAAAAGCCAACAAAGACTTTTCGGAATGGCTAGGTTGCAGGGTTTGCATTTTCTTCTGGATCCTGGTTCATATGGACAGGAATATTCCGTTAATACCACCGCTAGCACCACTTCCACAAAATCCAACCAAAGGTAACATAACAAACAAAAAAGCAAACGAAAATTCAAGTAAGTTATATATATGGGACGTAAAATGACATTAAGTGCGATATAGCTGTCACAGGCTCATTTCTTTTTATAATTAAAATTTTTACATAATTCTGTAGTCAGGCCATTTCAATAGGGTTAAAAACATACCTACGTACCTTGAAACATATGTCTTAATTCGGTTTGTGATTTTAATAAGGTTTAGTTGCGCTCATATTGGTTAAATACCTAGAAATAAACTGTAACAGGAATTAGAGAAGCAATGTAACGTAGACTTTTTCGCATTATTCATTGAGTAGAGATACCACCTGACTTTGGCTATGAAATTTTAATTGTTTAACTTCATAGAGGCTACCAAAGCAAGAAATTTTTATTGTAACAAGGAAAAAATTAGCACTTGCAATTAGTATTTATCGAAATTACAGTTTAAAACTATTTTGTTTATGAAAATTTAAGGAGATGTAGCATACCAATTTTGTTTAAGCAACTATTTTGATATATACAGGGTGTTTCAGATCTGACGTGCCAAAATGAGTGAGGTGTTAGATCTCACCTAGGCAAACAAAAAATTGAATGGCAGGGGGGGATTCTCAACCGTTTCGGAATTACAGGGTGATTCATAAATTTTAGTTTTTCATGGTATGCACATTACTCTTTTATTTTTATCTTTTGATCTACCCCACATAGCGGCATCAAACAAACGCTAAAAATAACTATCCTAATGACCTTTTCAAACATGTCATTAATGTTGATCTCACTATTACCACTGCAGGTACAGTCACGGTTTAAATTGAAAAAAATGCTTGGAAATTACCAAAATTTCAGCATTTACCCAAATTTTCTCCGAAATTTATGTAATTAGTATACCTATTTTTTATTTTTATTGGATTTGCATGTCTTATTACCTTTCCAACAAAAAAAATTAAAACTAATATTAACTCAAAAATTCTTCAAAATGTCCACCGCAACTTTCGATGCATTTCAACAACCTCCTTCTAAGTCCCTGTGTGGGCAAACTTCTGCGAGCACTGATCGCTCCTCCAACACTTCTAAGGCCAACACGGTGACTCTCTCCAAGGAGTCCTGTGAACCCCCTTATTCGGGGAAAGTGCACGCCACTGCCAAGGACCCCAAACCCGGCAGCAGCACTGTTCCTCCTCCCTCTGCAAAACCTGCGCGTGGTAGTGCGTCCCTGTCCAAGGGTAAAATACCCGGACATACATCCTCCAGCGCGCCTCTCAGGACACCCCAGTCCAACCCTACGACCACCAAGCAGAAGGGAAATGCCTTAACAGTGGCCTTCAAAGAGAGACGGACTGCGCTCAGAATCATCCGCAGACTGAGCTCCGTGTCTCAGGAGAACCTTAGAGAGAAGGATGAAACCTCTCTGCAATGGGATAATAAGATTATTGCCCAAGGTAGCGCGTCGGCCTCCAAAGGCCCGTTGCAAGCTACCCCAAAGAGGTTGCACTCGCCTTACGAGCAGCAGCCATCTTCAAAGAGGATTAAGGCGATAGGCCCCCTTTCCTCCACTGCTAAGTCCTTTAGCGAGATAGCGAAGGACAGCTTAGTAAGGGAGATTATAGATCGGAGCAACGCGGACGGCTCCATCACGCCAGACAAATGGAAGATGGTGGAGATGGCGTTGCTGAAGGTTTATAAGGAAGTTCTCTCGTTGAACCCTGGCCCTCCTCCACGTTGTCTTGATGCTGGTTGGCATCAAGGTCACATTCAGCTACTTGCCTGCTCGAACCAGAGGTCGGCGGAGCTTCTTGACCAGGCAGTTTCCCGTCTTGGCGAAATCTGGACTGGCGCAAGAATTGAAGCCGTTCCCAGGGATAAAATCTCCTGTAGACCTAGGTCACGGGCCTGGGTACCAGCTGAACCTTCGGATCCTGCAGAGATCCTAAAGTTCTTTCAAATGGTCAACCCTGAACTACCTACCCATGATTGGAAAGTAGCCCAGGTGAGCGAAGTCAAGGGAAACTCAAGACAGGTCATTGTGATCCTAACTGAGCAGTCCCTTGCCCCACTTGCTGAATGCAATGGCATTATTTGCTATGGCTTCAGCTCTATCAGCCTGAAGGTTTATGAAAAGGACCTAAAGGCGCTAAATGCTGTGTGGCTGTGTTGGGTAGATCAAAAATAAAAATTGAAGAGTAATGTGCAAACCATGAAAAACTGAAATTTATGAATCAGCCTGTAACTCCCAAACGGTTGAGATTGCCCTCCTCCCTGCCATACAATTATTTGTTTGTCTAGTTGAGATATATCACTCCACTCATTTTGGCACGTCAGATCTGAAACACCCTGTATAGCGAATGAACAAAGAAAATTCACAATTACTAATAAGGATTTTCAGAGTTCGCGAGGTTGTTATCCAGCTGGATACGGCACGCGCGAAGATATAACTTTACAATAAACTCACTAGGCATTGAAAGTCACAAGTGTTACTTACACTTTAAATTCATATACAAATGGAAGGAAGGAAGAAACACATCTTATTGCTATAATGCTTACAAAATAATAATTATGAAAGTCTGATAGAAACTTAGTGCTCATCAAATAGCACATAGAATGTTTACAATAATTCGCAAATTTTCTTTTTTCCTATTTCTACAACTAAATCAAACCGGACCCAAAAACAAAATCTAATTATTCACCGGATATGAGCCAGTCTACCTTTGACAAAAAAAAATGTGATTCTGCTTTTTGATAATAATAGCGATCTATGTTAATGATATAGAGGCACTTAACCGGAGTTCGTCATTTAATTTAAAGACAATGTCGTATTTTGCAACTACTACTTGTTCTTTTTCTTTTTTTTTGGTCAAATAATCAAGCTTTAATGTGCCTGATTATTCACTAAGTCCTTTTTCCTTTTCAGGGCTTTGTCTTAATTTAGCACAATGTATGGAGAATAAAACGCATTACCTTAAGGGGGAGTAAGGTTAATTCGATACAAAAAAAGCATATTTTCGATAAGTACATTTCGTGAAATTTTCATTAATTTTTATGAAGAAATGAGCCATTTACAGCGAATCTGCGCGGACGGTTAAAAAAAAGTTTGATTGCGGTGCCCCTCATAACTCATCATTGGATTATCTGAAGTCAAAAAACCAAAATGATTTCTTTAGTTCCTAAGTTTCTGCAGGTAATGACGTCGAGTTTTTTTTTATTGATTTTTCAATTTCTTATAGCACTTGGATGTCAAAATGCCGATTTAAAAAAAAAAATTGAAAATTTTGTGATTTTAAAATACGTTAAAATAAAAATAAAAAATAACTCGACGTCATTACCTCGTCCTTTATGTAAAGGAAAAGTGTGCAAAATTTCAAAAGGATAGGTGCAATAGATTTTTAGCTACAGTGGGTACCGACTCTGAAAATGCTAAGTGTGAGAAAAAAGCGTTTAAAGTTTTAATACTGATCTTTTGTATATGGGATGTATCGGATGGAGGGAGACCCGAGGCACTGTATCTCCGGAAGTTTTGCTCCAATCGACCTCAAATTTTAACTAGATACTCTTGAAGAGTTGTACTATCAAATAAAAAAATATGCAAAAAAACCTTACCTTACCCCCCCCCCCCCCCCTTAAAGGGGTATTCCTTTCCTGCAATCGGTTTCCGTAAATCCATTACAAGAATGTTATAGGGGGTTCTTCTTAACGTTTGAAGAGGGTTTTCCTTTCCCATCTCCGTACCTATTTTAACATTATGCTTAAGCTACAACCTGACAGAGAAACGTCATTTATTCCCTATTTTAGGGAGCGCCTAGTGCCTCGGGGATGCATCAACTGGGGCCTTATTACTGAATACGTTTCGATTGCAATTTATCGTAAATATAGGAAATTTCAAGTTGAATGGAAGGTGGAAGCCAGCCAAATTAACCACTACTTCTTGTGATGGTGAGTGTTTTCTAACTACAATAATGTCTAATTTAGTTCTCTAATACACAAAATATTTTCAATTTTTAAAGAAATTACCGTTTAGTTACTAGAGACATGTTTCTGCTTAATGAAACATAAAACGTCTTTCTCGCGAAGCACGATGTTCTTCCTGCCTTTTTATCTTTTTTTTCTTGGTGGAGGGTACCTAACCTCATATCCGAGATGAGGGAGATTTTTCACGTTTTCTTTTCGCAGGTTACTAAGTGCTGATGGGTATGTACATGTCACTAGGCAGTCTAAATGTGGACAATTTTTCACTTTCCAGCGGCAGACAAGCGTTCTTGACACAAGTGACTGAGATGGTTGAATTTCAGTAAAGGAACCAAATTTTCCTTCCACTAATTCGCAGTGCGAAATGAATGGGTTAACTATAATGAATGTACGATAATTAGCGCTTTATCGAAGCATTGATGCTTGTCTTCCACCTGCTTTCGCTGACAAGATACAGAAATCTTCTTCTTGATTACAAGATGGTACCTCCGAATTATTACAGCTCAAGCAGCGGTGACAACCACCGAGTTTAATATTACTGAGGTGTGTCTCACATTACAAATTTGTGAAGTCACTTTTCTCAGACCCCAGTTTTTCCACGTACGATGCTTCTCCTTCAAAGGATTGCAACAATGATTTATATCTTTCAATTTGTCTGGCATTTTGACTATTTGTGGCGATATCTGACTGTATACTGAATTTGAAAATTACACTTAACATTGCTTTGCCATTTTAAATTATGCATGATTTTAAAGCTAGGGGACGACACTTTAATTTGAAAAAATATGAAAAAAATTCATGATCAAGTATTTTTTTAAAACCAAAAAATTTTTTTCAAAGTCAAAATTTTTTTTTAAAGAATTTTTTTCGGAAAATTATTTTATTCAGAAGGCCGTGTAACGACCTTCACAAATCACAAAAGATCAACGTTCTAGAGCAATGGTGACGATAGTTATGAATTTTCAAAAAAGGTATGATCACGAGAAAGATACGAGCACGATAATTGTGGTAACTACCAGTTCCCCTTCACTGGTTCCTACAGTCCTGGTAAATGTTAAAGACGCTCTTTTGGATTATGTATCTCAAATCTCGTTCATTTCGGAATCTTGCGTCCAAAGACTGGTTCTAAAGAGAAGACACGCCCGCCTAGCAATAAGTGGACTGAAAGCCACCAACGCAGATTTTACAAGAGGAAAGGTCCTCATTACCGCATCATCACGATTTAATAATTGCGAAACGATAACAGCTGACGCATTTATCTTGACACATTTAACCTCATTTGTCCCATCGCTGCTGTTTAATGTTGACAACTGGAATTATATCAGTCAATATCAGTTAGAAGATCCTAATTTTAATAAACCTGGTCCTATCGACACTATGATAGGAGCCGACAAATTCTTTGGGGTAATTAAAGAATCACAAATCAGAGGTCCTGCATCGCATCCCATAGCTCAACAAATTATTTTCAGATGGATTCTGTGTGGAAGCTGTCCAGCACCCAATGACTCAGCAATAACTTTACATTCAGCAATAACAATGAGAAGAAATTGCGATAAAACGTATCTACTCTCTTGAAAACCATTTTCGCAGAGATAGTCATTATAAGGAGCTATATACGAAATTTATGAAGGAATATTTAGAACTCGGACATATGGAACTAGTTTCAGAAAACGAATTGAAGACTGATCCTTACAAGCATTTCTACTTACTCCATCATGCGGTGTTTAAGGCTTCACCAAAACCCAAAATCAGAGTTGTATTCGATGGATCTTGTAAGAGCGCTAACGGAATGTTCCAACGGGATCTGATTTCCATACTGTACCGCCAAGTACACTTAAACCCAAAGGAGAGGAATTATCAGAGAATTGTTTGGAGAAATAATGAATCCTAACCAATTAAACATTATCGCATAACAGTCCGTTATGGCACTTCATTTGCTCCCTTCCTGGCCACAAGGATATTAAAGGAAATCGCAGTTGCAAATGAACACAAATTTCCCGAAGCTGCTATTGCAATAGAACAAGACTTCTATATCGACGATTTAATATCAGGAACAGATACTTTGGAAAAGGCAATGAAGTTACAGCTGTTGCTGCGCGCTGGGACCGACATTGTTGCTCGATGATTGCCCAAGGCAGGCTATGACTCTGGATGACGTCAACTGTAAGGCAGCTGAAGTCAGCCAGGATCACGGCCTCCGCTGGACACTCATCTGTCAGCAGAGATGGAGGATGGCATGCTGTTATCGCTAGCTTTGCGATAGGAGGTTCAAAAAAAAAAGGAAGGGAGGTAAACGAACGAGAAGAAAAATTTTGAATAAAAGAAAAACCCGCGAAAAGAATTTACAAAAAGGAAGAGAACAAAAAAAATTTTGAATCTGGCAAAATGTAGGCAGGCGTTGCCCGACTTACCGGCTATCGTTGCGGGAGTCTGGTGTCATGCCTCCCTTTGTATAGCCCCAACCACCCTTGCATCTAGGGGGCCGATTTCATCTAGATGCCCTAGTGCCCGTAAAGAAAGAGGGCCACTCACCTCATTATGAGGGCCCCACCCACCGACGAAGCGATGGCCGCCCTATAGGAAGGACGACGAGAGAGAGAGAAAAGAAAAGACTTATTTAGTGCTCATATAAAGACAACTTATTTAAAAAAAACAGAGATACCCCCTCCGTAGGAGGGCACGCGACCAACTAGCTTAAGACTAGGGCCTTTTTACCCCTTTGCAATAGGGCTCAGTTGAATGGTAGAACAAAGAAAAGTTACAAAAATCAATTCCTACTATGCCTAACACTGCTACTACAAAAAAAATTAGGGAAAGAACATGTGATATTTTCTTATCTAAAGAAATATTAGCTAAACCCAACTGCTATGAAAAAAAATTTCAATGATATGAATGAAAAGATAGTTTATAGAAAAAAAAACTTTTGCTTAAATGCTTCCAACAATTCCAAAAATTTACAGGGGCCCAGAAAATGCGCATTTTCGTACCATTTAATTTAATTTATGCCTGTTACCTACTATTATATCAATACTTCCTTTATACTCCCAGGCTTTGAATTATTAAAAGGTATTCAAATTCTTTGCTTTATAAAAATCAGTGATTTTAAACTTATTTCTATCGCACTAATAGTATCACAAACAAAATGTTGACACTTGTTTAATCATTAGTGATTGCATTTTAATATTATTTATTGATGCATTGGTTGTTTTATTAGCTATCTTTACACTAAAAAAAGTTTATATGGTTTTTGTTCTGTTTGTTTTTCTATTATTCATAAAAAAAAACTTTCTTTATTGTCTTAACGTACACTACTACCACTGGTATTGGTTTTCCTGTACCCGTCAATTTGCTATATATTTTTGGTTTCTTTTAAATTTCAACGGAACTTCAAAAAAATTTCATTTGATTTTACCTATTTGTCACAGGATAAAAGTTTAAATTTTTAAATTTTATAACGATAAAAAATTCACTCCCAATTATAGCCAAAACATTAGAGATAGCATTTTAATATTAATTATTGATGCATTGGTTGTTTTTATTAGCTATCTTTGTACTAAAAAAAGTTTATATTGTTTTTGTTTTGTTTGTTTTTCTATTATTCATTAAAAAACCTTTTCTTTATTGTCTTTACGTACACTACTACCACTGGTATTGGTTTTCCTTTATTTGTCAATCAATTTCAACGGAACTTCAAAAAAATTTCATTGGATTTTAACTATTTGTTCCAGGATAAAAGTTCAAATTTTTAAATTTTATAGCTCCCATATATATATAACTCCCAATTATAACCAAAACACATACCAAATGGCGCGATCCCATGTACTCACTCTCTTCATGCAATTTCCTTCGTCGACTTTTTCTTGTTTGTATTGCTGGATGAACTCTATTTTTGAAAGTTGGTTTATTCGAGAAAATCACGTATGCCCGTCAATTTGTGGTTTTGGATGCCTTACAAAATGCATGCACAATATATTAAAAAACTTACGTGTATAGAAGAATATGATTTCTTGAACAAAATTTTCTTTGGGGGACGTTGCAGCCAGATCCATACTTAAAATTACTTCGCAGACGAAGATTACTTGAAACCTTGATTATAAGAATGCACACTGCTAAACACTGGAACCTTCTTTCATCAAAGAGTATCGACTTGTATGCCCTACCATTGATATTACACAAGGAAATCACTCTTTCCCAAACAAAAAAAATCAATAGAAAAAAACTTTTGCTCGTATTCCTTCTCTTTAACACTTAAGCACGCTTCCTTGTTTTATTGCCCTTTTCTACGTTTATATCAATTCGACGCTATCGTGTGGTGCAAATTCAGGATCCTTTCCACACGCAACTTTGCTTCTCACTAAATTTCTTCAGAAACACTATTGAATGAGCTTTACAAAAATAATTTTATATTCAATTCGATAAAAGAGAATTTTTATGCTCTAGTTTACAATAAATTTTTTTTCGATGGTTAATAATTGTAATCTCGTTTTTCTATTATTTACAGGATTTCTTCACATCACACGATCACCTTTTTACCACGCTTCTCCTTCAACCAAAATACTTGAATATTGCGTACCCCGCCGGGATTTCATATAAAAACCAACTTATTATTTATGTATTTTGGCAATGTCCTTTCACAAAAAAAACTTTGCTTTAACTTAACGAGTTTTTCACTAATAAACACTGGTCGCGGAAATTATTTAATCAAATCGCGAATAAATATTTTATTTATGTATTACAGCAATGTCCCTTCAAAAAAACTTTGCTTTAACTTAACCAGTTTCTCACTAATAAACACTCGTCGCGGGAATTATTTAATCAAATCGCGAATAAACTGAAATTTATTTGGAGTGGAGAGAATTCAAGCCAAAAACGTCCAATCGGCTAAGCAGCAGAAATATCACCTGACTTCGTTTCGAATGAAAAAACTTCTCCCCAAGGAATTGAAACACCAACTGTTCATGCCGCCAGCAAAAAAAATTCCCGCCGAAAAATATTACCGAGCGCTGTACCAGCGCGTTTACTTATCTCCGAGGTTTGCCAGTGACTGCCTTTATCATCGCGCCGAGATTCTCACTTGCCGGCAAGAACATGCACACCATTCTCCAGTCCCATTGCTACCATCCAAACCTTTCATTTCTTCAAGACGAAGGAAGCACTAAGGCCTCAAAGTAAAGATAAAAAGGGAGTGTTGATAGGCCCATGGGCCAAGCCTAACCAGAAAGTCTCTTAAGGAGATGTTGGGAGTGGAATTTTGAGTCGGGAGGACATTTAATGTTCCACTACGTGAACTAGGCCGCAATGAATATCTCAAGTGTGGGGTTCTCACATTCCACAATTCCAATCACGAAATACCTTAGGAAGGGCAACGAAATAACCGGTGGCTATGCTAATTGACAAAAAAACGTGTTAAGTTGGGGAGATCCGGAAAGCATGAAACTTGCATTGGGATGAGACGAAAACACAAACTTCACGCCGGTAAAGTCTTGCTAAAGGCTCTGTGCGGACCGACGAGATAGGTTCGAAAAGGGTCAATGGTGTACAACCCCATCACCGGTAACGGCCGGTCAGGATAACGTAGCTGGTTCGCCGTCTGGCTCGCCAGAACTAAGATCCCCCCGGACATACTTCTTATGAGAGAGCAGCCAGGGAAATCAGAGCCTGACTTCAGTAGTGGTCTCACCGAGGCAAGTACGTTGTCCTAATGAGAGACGCGTGAGCCCCGATGATCCCTTCACGAGTAGCCAGAAGCTTCCCCCCCCCCCCCCCCCCCATTATCAGGACGAGGCTCGTGATTCCTGCCGTGCAGACTGGACCTTGGTGTGGGTGTGTACCTTCCTTCTTCAGCTTACGTCACGCCGGCACTATGGTCCTAAGACACAGTACTCGTGAACGTCTATCATCATTAGAAGAGGACACACACTCCAGTATGGCTATCCTCACGAGACTATCCCTGACCGTGTTGCCACGCTTCCGGGCCAGATCCTCCTGGGACCAGTTCTCATCAAGTTCCCTTGAGGGTCTTCGAGCTGAAAGACTGGTCTGATACTTGGGACAGCACAAACATTTTGTCGATGGGTATTGAAACTGACTGAAAACTGAACCGGTGTAGACTGTAGTGTAAGGCGAGAACACAAACTTCACGCCGGTAAAGATACTTCCCCCCCCCCCCCCCCCCCCCCCCCCCACATTATCAGGACGAGGCTCGTGATTCCTGCCGTGCAGACTGGACCTTGCTGTGGGTGTTTTTTTTTTTTTTTTTAATAATAATAATAATAATTTATTTACTTGGAATTGTACAAAAGACTTATAATCTTATTACTGTACCTACATACTATGGCTCGTGAAATAAAGTAGCGTGAATTGCAACAAGCAATAATACAAATACGATTTTATCAATCTAACAAAACCCCTGCTAGCACCTGCAAGTTGAATATTTCTAGGAAGGGAGTTCCATTTACGAATGGCCTGAACAAAGTAAGAGCGCTCACCATATGATGAAACAGATCTAGGCACAAGAAGTTGAAGACTCCTGACCGATTGCAAGAACTGCAGCTTTTCGTATAAATATGATGGACTTTTATTTGTTATAAGACTATGTATGAAAGTGAGCTCACGCCTTGCTAGGTATGCTGTAATAGACGTCCCAAGCAGAGAGTTAACATAAGCTGATATATGAGCGTTGCGAGGTAGTTTAAAAACATATCTTACGACATCATTGTATGCTACTGACAATCTCCGTTTGCATTCAGAGTCAAGCTTGCTAAAGACAAGACTCCCATATGTAAAGTGAGGGACAATAAGTGTTCGCGCAAGCTTAAGGCGTAATTCTGTTGATAAGTAATGTGCGCTAATCCACAGTTATCTTAGACTTCCATAAATCTTACCAAGCTGCTCTCGAACATAATCGCAACAAGTAAATCTAGAGTTTAATTTAACGCCCAAGCTCTTTACTGAATCAGCATAGTTCAAGATGGTATTGTTTAACGTAATGGCTGGAAGGTTCGACTGACTAATGTCACGTCTATATATAGCAATACAGGTTGATTTTGATGGATTGAGCTTTAAATCATTTATTGAAGACCCTTCATGGATGCGCTCCAAGTCTTCGTTTATTCGTTGAGCACAGTCCTCGATTAAACCAATTGGCCTACTAAGGTATATCTGCGCATCATCCGCATAGAGGTGTATAGAAGCATCAGAAATAGTGCTTGGAAGATCGTTTATGTATAAGCTGAACAAAAGTGGGCCAAGAACGGAGCCTTAAGGGACGCCTGAGTGTAACGGCATCGGTTTAGATAAGGACCTCTGTATCTTAACAGTCTGACTACGTCCATCTAAGAAGCTGTTTATCAGCCTTGCAGCAGATGACGAAAAATTGAATTTATTTATAAGTTTGTAAATTAGCTTTTGATGATTTACGGAATCAAACGCTTTGCTAAAGTCAAGTAAGACTAGAATTGTAACAAAATCCCGGTCAAGAGCTTCATGAATATCAGTAGTAACTTTCAATAATGCAGTTTCACAGCTGTGGCCGGATCTAAAACCAGACTGCCATGCAGTCATCATATTATTCTCATCAATGAATTTCATAACCTGTTTAAACATAATCTTTTCCAATACTTTAGCTAGAAAACCCAACAAACTGATGGGACGAAAGTCGCCAGGCTCAGATGGAGACGCCTTTTTAGCAATAGGAATAACAAGTGCCTCCTTCCATTTCGCAGGAAATTGAGACGTGGTTAAGCAAAAATTAAAAATGTGTACCAATTGCGTTGATATGTAAGGGGCGATGACTTTAAGGAATTTCGGGGGTAACATGTCAGCACCTGTGGCATTTGACTTGATAGAGTAAACCGCTTCAAGAACTTCATGGCTATCAACACATCGAAACGCAAATCCATCTGTTGATATAATTGAAGAGCCACCATCAGGGAATAATTGTTGTGCACTAGGCCGATTATTATGATTATTGGTAAAGAAATTATTTAGACTGTTCGGATCCATGTTAATTTGAGGGGGATCATTACTGTGTACTCCCAGGCTGCGAAGATTTTTCCATAATTTTTTCGCAGGTAAGTGCACATTCAATTTTGCAGCAAGATACTCCCTTTTGGATGATCGAATTAATTTGGTTACTCTATTTCGCATCACTTTGTATCTGTTATGCATGTTTAAATCGCGTGTTCTCTTATATTGTTTGAGCAAAAAATCACGTTCAGCCATGGCATGATGGATCTCCCTTGTAATCCATTTTTTCCGGGACATGCTTTTCAAAAAGATATGAAAGGGAAGTCCTCAAAATATCCACCTTTTCATCCACCAAGTTGCTATCAAAGAGTGAATTCCACGACATCTCGTAGCAATCCTCCATTAGAAGGTTTTTATCAATATTTTTGAAGTCACGGTACGAAAAACTCACACTATCTGGCAAAGGACCTAGGTTCATTTTATAGATTAAGAATAGAAAGTCATGGTCAAAGTTGCATCAGGACGAGGCTCGTGATTCCTGCCGTGCAGACTGGACCTTGGTGTGGGTGTGTACCTTCCTTCTTCAGCTTACGTCACGCCGGCACTATGGTCCGAAGACACACTACTCGTGGACGTCTATCATCATTAGAAGAGGACACACACTCTAGTATGGCTATCCTCACGAGACTATCCCTGACCGTGTTGCCACGCTTCCGGGCCGGATCCTCCCGGGACCAGTTCCCTTGAGGGTCTTCGACCTGAAAGACTGGTCTGTTACTTGGGACAGCACAAAAATTTTGTCGATGGGTATTGAAACTGAAGCCGGTGTAGGCTGTAGTGTAAGGCGAGAACACAAACTTCACGCCGGTAAAGATGCTGAGGGCTCTTGCCTATACAGACTGAACAATTGTTAAAGGATATGCGTGTTGGTCCATGGAACTGACCTGACTGAGCGATAAAACTGTTAGTGGTACAAATTGAAGCCTTGGGCAGGCGACAGAATGAGACACAAACACAAATGTTATGTCGGTAGAGTTGCGGAGGGCTCGGATCTTATCATACAATATAGAGTGTTATTCATAGACAACGCTGGTCGTACAGTGCGGGAGTTGAAATGTTTTTGGTAGTGGTGCGAGTTGAAGCCTGTTAGGGCTGTAAGCTAAGGCGTAAACACAACTTTACGCTGGTAAGGAGAGGCTGAAGGCACGGAGCATGGTATACTATAAGGGTTGATATGGGAGGCTAGACGTTGATAGACTGTTCCCACATACTGGCCAGCCTGACCTGACCTGACTGATTCAAAGAGCTGCCTGCTTGGGCATCTCCGGAGCTATAAGCTCAACGCCAACAATGCTCCATCTCCTACCGCTCGACGACCACGGTAAAAGTATAGCTGCACGCAGTGCTTTAAGACCGAAAGAGTCCAAGTGCTGCAAGAGCTCTGATAATGGCCATAGCAGTGTACTAAGGACTTATCCGGGGGGCTATCTGCAGGTGAGCACCGACTACACCACCCCACAACTTAGTTTTGGGAAGGGCTTCTCCACAAGGATCCCAACTAGAGAGGAGTGGGCAGAGTGGGGGGATGCCACAGGTGTATAAATATCGGTGTTCACGGATGCAGTACCGGTTACCGGACCATTGCAGTGTATTCCAAGCGCAGATTTCGGCCATAGAAAGGGCGGTAGCACTAATACACGGACGCCCAAATCTACCAATGGGTAGCGAGATATACTAGTACATCGAGAGCCAAGCAGCTATCAAGGCCCTGAACTCAAATTTAGTCAGGTCACGGCTGGTCGGCAGGTGTCGGGCGGGTCTCCGGACGTTAGGGGCGAGACACAAGGTAACTCCCTGCTAGGTCCCTGGTCACTTTGGTGTTCAAGGAAATGAGGCAGCTGATGAGCTGGCAAAAGAGGGATCACAACTGGATGATTCCTCTATTGACAGGTCGATCGGCTGGCCGCTAGAATCAGTAAAGAGAGAAATTGACCTTAAGACTACTCAGCTCGCTAAACAGAGATGGAGTAACTTAACCACATGCAGACTGTCAAGGCAGATGTGGCCTGAATGGGATTTGAGAAAAACCGCGTTCCTGCTAAACGGAAGCCGGATAAACCTCCGAAACATTGTGGCAGTTATTACTGGCCACTATCTTTTCGGTAGACATGCAGAACGTCTGCGCGTTCCCACGAATGACTTCTGCCGGAGTTGTATGGGCGAGGAAGAGGTGGAAAGCATTCAGCACTTACTCAGCGAATTCCCGGGCCTAGCAAAAAGAAGGTACAATGCAATGGGCGTGTACTTCTTAGGTGGCATGGGCGATATAGCCGGCATCGGGCTGAAGCAGCTCCTAAGGTTTATTAACAGCTGCGGCTGGTTTTAGTTAAACCCGGCAATCAGGCACGGTTCCACGGATGTGGTAACACAACGGATCATTTATAGGTCTATGTGAGGCTGATCGGCTGTAGGGCTGATGGCCGCCACCCTAATCTAACCTAACCTGGACGAGGATCGCGATTCCTGCCGTGCAAACCGGACCTTGGTATGTGTATGCACCTTCCTCCTTCAGTTTACGTCGCGCCGATACTATAGTCCTAAAACTCAGTATTCGTGGACGTTTAGCATCATTAGGAGAGGACACACATACTCCAGTGTGGTTATCCTCGCGGGACTCTCCCAGGAAGTGGTGTCTCGCGTCCATGCCGACTATTCTAACGCATTGGATTCCCACCAGGTTCCCTTAGGTCTTCTATCTGGTCTGGCAGTACGATGAAACGAAAATTGCTTGCGGTGTAGGTTGAAGCCTGAGACAGGTGATAAGGTGAGGCTTGAAGACACCTTCACGCCGATAAAAATGCTGAGGGCTCGGAGCTAAACTGACGAATCTTTGTTTTTTTAGCACTTTGTAGCTTATGATGGGCCACCGGGGTTAGTGGCGAAGCGAAAACGGGTGAGCCAATGTCCGTGAAGGACGCCTTCGTAAAGATGGTTGCGATTTATATCGCGTGGAGGGTTTTGTGTCGTTACGACGAAGGGGCACTTGGTGCTGAAATCTTACCAGGTTAATACGGTTGGCCATTAGACCAAGCCTAGCCAGAAGGGCTCTTAAAGAGAGGCTAGGGGCGATTCAGAAGATGTCGGTATGACGAAAGTGCTTCAAAATCAGGACTCGACCGCTTTTGGTACTTCCATTGGAGTGCTCACACTCCAAAATTTATTCCGTAAAATATGCTGCGGAGACAATGAAACAGTAGGTCGAAAGTCCGCTTGCGAAGAAGTGGAGTGGAATTTCGAGAACCATGAGACATGCGTTGGAGTAAGGCGTAAACACAAGCTTAACGCCGGTAAAATTTGCTGAAGGCTCGGAGCTAATAGTACAATATAAGGGTTATGAGAAGGATAAATGTTGGACAACCCGGTCGCTGATAACGGCTTTTCTGAAGACGCGGCTGGTTTGTCATCAGGGCTCGTCAGGTCTCAGATTCCCACAGGCATACACCTAATGAGGGAGTAGTCGTTGGAATCAGAGCCTAGCCTCAGCGGTGGTATCATCGAGACAAGCACGTCGTCCTAATGAGAGACGCGTGAGTCCCAAAGATATCTCCGCGAGCAGCCGGATGCTTTCCCCACGACTTGATTGAGGATCGCGATTCCTGCCGTGCAGTACTGGACCTTGGTGTGTGTGCTTACCCTCCTCCATCAGTCTATGTCCCGCATCGTCATCGTCTCCGAGGAGACTCAGCAAAATGGACATTTATCATCATCAGAAGAGGACACACACTCCAGTAGGCTATCCTCGCGAAACTCTCCCATGTCATGTTGCCGTGTTTCGGGGTCGAATATCCTTCGCGTAGTAGGTTCCCAACAACTTCCCTTGTAGGTCCTCCAGTTCATAGAGAGCATTTCCCTTCCGCGATCGAACTCGGCATTTTACGAACTTCTTGTTTAGTTTGGCGCTGGCTTGTTTCGCAAAGCTGCTTTGGCTGAAGTTCCTGTGGTAGACTTCCTGCCCGACCTTGAAGCTTAGGCTTAGAACGAGTATTGTAGGTCCGCACCCCTTGGTCAAAAGATCTGTCTAAGTTTTTTCGGGCCTGTTCGCGAATCAAGTGGAGTTTGTCGGAAGTATCTACGTCTATTGTTTCACTCACAGCCTGAAGCCGTCTTAGTAGCGCGTATGCAGAACCATGCTCGACCATTTCATGGCCAAACAAAACCTTGTAAGACGAGAAGCCAATAGCCTGGTGGACTGAACTCCGAAGAGAACTCGCTATACAACTCAGCTTTTCATCCTATCTGTCATGCTCGTCCTTAACATAAGCTCTGATCGCAGCTAGGACGGATCTATTTACCCTTTCGCACGCGTTTGCTTGCGGCGAGTGCACTGCTGTACGAAGGTGTTGGATGCCGTATAGTTCCAAAAGGTTACCGAACTGGGCTGACCGAAACTGAGGACCGTTGTCTGTTACTATATTCTCCGGGACACCGAACTTGTGGAAGATTTCTTCCTCGGCGAAGCTGCAAATTAGTGTCGTGCTCGCCTTTCGTAGTGGGCGTAGCAGAGTATACTTCGAAAAATGGTCCAATGCAATCAAGATGCACACATGGCCTCGTTTCGTGCGAGGATACGGTCCTAACAGGTCCATGTACACTCGCTGCCATGATCTTTCCGTCATCGCTTGAGCTCCCATTGGTGGTCGTAAGATGGAATTTGGGGCTTTCGTCTCCTTGCAGGTGTCGCAAGCTAATACATACGCTCGTACATCAGCGGTCATCTTAGGCCAGTACAGGTGTCGTCTTATTCGCTCTAAGGTCTTGCCTATGCCTCCATGTGAGGATTGGGGGGGATCATGCGCCCTCGCAATGACTTCTGGTACCAGGCCCCGTGGAATCCAAAGCTTCCAGGCTTCTTCTTCCTGAACTGGTCACCAGTTCAGGTCTGTATATATACACAGCCGTCGCATAAAGTTAAGTCTGGCAGGGATGACTTATGCTTCTCGACTCGGTCCCGAAGGTCCTGATATTCTTGAGAGTCGAAGTCTGCTGCATCTAAGTCAACTTGCGGGCCTTGTTCACGTACTATTGGCGGATCAACCGCGGCTATTACTTCACAGTATACACGGGATAACGTGTCGGGTACCACGTTCAGGCTGCCCTTACGGTGTACTTGCGTGAAGTCGAAGCCTTGAAGCTCCAGACTACACCGGGCCAGACGTCCAGAGAGGCCTTTCTGCGACATCAACCATTGCAAACTAGCATGATCCGTCACTACCTTAAAGGGCATAAGTTCGATGTACGGTCGGAATTTTTGAATACTGGTGATGGCCGCTAAGCATTCCAACTCTTGGACGGTGTAGTTCCTCTGTGCTGAATTCAATTTTTGAGATACGTAGGCAATCGGTCTTTCCTGGTTATCGTCGTCCAGTGGTAGCAGTACTCCTTCTACATCTTGGTTGCTGGCATCACACTGTATAACGAAAGGCTTGAAGAAGTCAGGGCTCACTAGCAAAGGAGAAGAGGTCAATTTCTCCTTGAGTTGATTAAACGACGCCTGTGCCTCGTTGGTCCACCGAAACTTAGCTGATTTTTTTAGTGAGTCGGTAATAGGAGCTGATAAGTTGGCATAGTTTGGAATAAATTTACGATACCAGCCCGCCATTCCCAGGAATCGTCTGACTTGTCTGACCGTCTTGGGCGGCGGATAATCAACAATGGCGGATATCTTATTGGGGTCGGTCTTAATTCCTCCGTTTCCTATTATATAGCCCATATAACGCGTCTCCTTCAGGCAGAATCTACTCTTCTGTACGTTGATAGTGAGTCCTGCCCTCCGTAAGCACTCAGCAACTCGTGTGAGCAGCTTCAGGTGAGATTGAAAGTCCTGGGATAGTACTAGTAGATCATCTAAATACACCACAACGTTTTCGCGCAAGTCATAAGGAATTGCTTTGTCCATCAGCCGGCACATTATTTGAGGAGCATTGCATAGGCCAAATGGCATTACTGTATACTGATAAAGCGTCCGGACACAGTGAAAGCCGTCTTCTCTCGCGAGCTCTCATCGAGTGGGATCTGCCAAAACGCGTCCTTAAGGACCAGGCTGGCGATGAACCTGGCGGGAGGAAGTCGACTAAGGATGCCGTCAATATACGGCAACGGGTACGCATCCTTCTTAGTAACCGCGTTTACCTTCCTCGCGTCAAAACACAGCCTGACCTTTCCTGGCTTCCTTACTAATACCACTGGAGAACTCCACGGACTCTGACTCTCCTCAATGACTCCTAGTGACAGCATGCGTTGCAACTCCTTGTCCATTAGGTTCTGCACTGCCGGCGATACTGGATAGAAGCGCTGCTTGATGGGCATCGCGTTGCCTACATCAATAGAATGTTCTACTAAGCTGGTTCGACCTAGTCCCAAAGTCGCGTAAGATGGAAAAAGTGACTTCACCTGGGCCAATTGTGCTTGATCATCAGGTGACAAAAGGTGTTGCTTTAAATCTGTGTCGTCGCTATTCGGAGCTGTCAATTCTGCGAGTGAGCCTATTACATCAGGGGCTAACTGGAATAAGTGCCAAAAATCGATGCCCAAGTACAACTCCTGCGTGAGGCTGGGAACAACATATAGGCGTAGTCGCTTGGTTTCTTCTTTAAAAGTAATCTGCACGTCAGCGTGTCGACGAACTTCTGTCTTACCTCCGTTTGCTACTTCAATGACGGATCGATATCGCGTCCATTTGCAGTTTGCCTCTGTCAATCTTTCCTCCGCTCTTTTTCCCAAAATACTTATGCTTGCTCCGCTGTCGAGTAGACCTTTGACGGTTGCACCGAAGAGATTCACCTCAGCATACGGTCGAACGTCCTCCGGTATAGATACAATTGCATCTGCTAGCTTTCTCCTATTGGTGATCACCTTTTTCCAGAAGGCTCGTAACCTGAGTGTTGAACGCTTTGGCCGGGGTTGCATTTGCTTTGCTGACGGTTCATCGTCCACGACTGCTGACCCGAAAATTCGTTCCCTGGCCGCTTGAGTCTCTGGTGATAGGGTTTGATGGGAAATAAGCGAGGTTTTTGACAGGCTTGTGAATTTTGAAGTAATTATCGGTTAATTAACACTTTATCCGGTTGCGAGGATTGGACGTCGTTTATTGGTACTAAAAGCTGTATTGGTGGACTAACTATTTCTGACGGGGTAGGTGAACTAGATGATTCGCTTGTTGAACAAGACGGTATATATGTCGGGTCGACTGTGAAGTCAATCAAATCTGCTGATGATGAACTATTCATTGGAATAAGTGGTTGATAAGGGTCTTCTATAGCTGTGTCGAGGATGTGTTCTGTTGGGATGGATGGCTCGTTGGCCGCATGATCGTTTGCATCGATGTTCTCAACGGCGTATTCCTTGGCCGAGAGCTGATGTTGTTGTTCTCGGCCCGACGCAAGTTTCCTTGTTACACTGGGGACATCTTGGCTTAATTACTCTTTCCTGCCACATCCATAGCAGAAGTAACCTTGAGGCTCTTTGTCGCAATCGGTATAATAATGCCCAGGCTGGTCACAGTTCCAGAAGATGGGCGTCGACCGTTGGACAGGCTCGATGGCAGCTATATGTTGTCCGTCTTCAGACGTGTACTCAGCAATTTCTTCGTCGTGACTCGTTGGGGATTCCGGCAGATAATATTCCTCAACTCTCGGCCGGTTGTACACGGGGGCAAGGATGAACGAATGCGTGCTCTGGTGGTCTGCACCTCCAATACTAAAGCTCGAACCTGTGCAACCGATGTAGTGCGGTGTAGACAAATGTGCTCTTGGATGGAAGGCAACAAGTTGGTCCGGACACTCTCGACGAACTCCGTCTCCGTCATGGGCGCACGAAGTTGATTCCGCAGCCTGGTCATGTCTTGGCAATACGTGGAGAATGGCTCGTTAGGGCTTTGTCGCCGACTCAACATTTTTCGTCGGATGTCCACATCGTTGGTATGTTCGCCCCAATCGGATCGCAGGGCCAGCCTTACATGTTCCCATGGCGGTGATGGGCTCTGCCTTTGTAGCGTCCAGAACCAACTGTTGACTCTCCCTCCCAGCAAAATGTGCAAGTTGTCGACGATCAAGCTGAAGTCTCCGTCTAATGTGGTACGTTTCAGGGTTTTCAATCTGAAAATAAACTCGTCGACATCGAGTTTGGTGTTGTCTCCATCATATATAAGTTGCCATCTTTTGATGGGACTCGCAGAGCGTCTGTGCCGGTTATATCTTGGCTAGCTTTGCCTAGGTGGATTAGGTGATTCGTACTGGTCATACTCATTAGGCCGATATGGCGAGATACACTGATGTCTTTGCTGGCTCGGCCGAACTGAAACAAAATCTGGGCCATGTTGGCCTCTCGCGTTATTGAAGCTATACGTATCCCGGGAAGCATTTACCCAGGGATCTGCTGTAGGGATGCGCGGTTGTGGAGCCAAAGGTGTCCGATGCTCAGACATCTGTTCGAGTCCTCTCGCCACTTCCTCCCTAACTGCGTCGGCGATCTGCAACCTAAGGGTTGCCAATAAAGCTTGGGTGCTGGAGGATCTGTCGCGCGGAATGTCCTCAGGTCGCACCTCGCCTGCGATGGTTGAATCCGCTCGCGACGTCTGCTGTGTCCCACCATTCACCTCCGGACTTCATGCTGCAGCCGATGCCGGCCTTGAGCTGTGGACTTGCGGTTCAATCTGAGCTATCGGCTCTATTGCTGTCGTTGCTGGTTGTCTTGCAGTCATCCGGGTATTGTATCTCTTTGGAACTGCCCCGGTTTCGCTTTCCCGAGCTAGTAGTGCCTGTCTGCACACTGGACATTTCCGACTTGTCTTAAGCCACTGACTCAAGCACTGGTCATGTCCACAACTGGTCAGGGCAGTGACGTCCTCCTGACAGACAGGGCACCGGTTTACTTCCACAGCCGTGGCTCCAGTTGGGGTTCGTGCCATATACATGATGCTGGTTACTTCCGGATTCAACAAAAAAATTTATATATACCGTTGACGTTAAGTTCTGAAGGAGGTAATCCAAGTTATGTTCAAAAAAAAATTTTTTACTTTCACCGTCGTACTCGACGGAAAGCAGAATTATTTTGGTCAGAGCAATCGAAATCTAAAATTAGCTTCTGAAAAATCCTAAGTCAAATCCTGAAAAGTTAAAATTCTGAAATTTGTAAAGTCAAATCCTGAAAAGTTAAAGTTAAAATTCAGAAATTTGTAAAGTCAAATCCTGAAAAGTTAAAGTTAAAATTCTGAAATTTGTAAAGTCAAATCCTGAAAAGTCAAAGTTAAATTTCACGGGTGAAGTAAGAACAGGTTATACCAAAAGAAAATTGTTCAAAGCTCTCTCTCTCCACGTCGTTCCTCTCTCCAGCTGGATGGCCAAACATTCTGAGTGGTCCTCTCTCCTCAGCAAGTCTGATAATCGCCTACGGGGGAACAAGGATGAGGACACCTGTCTTTACCCAATGAATGAAAGACATCAGGTCTCCGAGTCAGCTGGTTGGCTATAAAAGCCAGCCATCGACGTTCTTCGGAGACGTGGTGCCTTCCATCCACCAGGCGATGCAGTCGTGCCTCCTGAAGAAGGAAACAAAAAGGATAGGATAAAATTGAACATAGAAAGAAAACCGACTTTTGAAAGAAGAAAATTTAAAAACAAAAAAAATGTGTTGAAGTAAAAGGAAGGGAAAAGGAAAATCTAAGAGTGTCGCGCAGAGCTTCTCCAAGACAGACAGCTGGCTATTGCCTGCTACTTTTGCCATTCTTGGAGAGCCTCTGCCGACTGGGTTGAGATGGCTAGGTCCTCGGGTAGACAATAGGCCACGCAACAGACTGTAACCGCGGTACCAGAGGACCTGACCACCTCGAAGACTATTTTCGCGCAATGGGCCCAGGTTCTGAGTAAGCGCCTTGGCTACTGCTAAAGCCACAAGCCTGTGATTCTTAGAACCCTTACAGCCCAGCGCGTTGGGCGCCATCTGTTGCTGCGCGCTGGGACCGATACTGCTGCTGGATGATTGGCCAAGGCAGGCAATGACTCTGGATGACGTCAACTGTAAGGCAGCTGATGTCAGCCAGGATCACGGCCTCTGCTGTCAGCAGATGCTTGGGCAGAGATGGAGGATGGCATGCTGGTATCACTAGCTTTGCGATAGAGGGGGGGGGGGGGGGGGGTTACAAAAAAAGGATGCCATCTCCGCCCGCAGTCGCGCAACAAAAGCAGAAAATCATGCCGAGGATGGGAACGAACGAGAAGAAAAATTTTGCATAAAAGAAAAACCCGCAAAAAGAATTTACAAAAAGGAAGAGAACAAAAAAAAATTTTAATCTGGAAAAATGTAGGCAGGATGTAGGCAGGCGTTGCCCGACTTACCGGCTATCGTTGGGGGAGTCTGGTGTCATGCCTCCCTTTGTATGGCCCGTGTCCCAACCACCCTTGCATCTAGGGGGCCGATTTCATCTAGATGCCCTAGTGCCCGTAAAGAAAGAGGGCCACTCACCTCATTATGAGGGCCCCATCCACCGACGAAGCGATGGCCGCCCTATAGGAAGGACGACGAGAGAGAGAGAAAAGAAAAGACTTATTTAGTGCTCATATAAAGAAAACTTATTTATTTTAAAAAAACAGAGATACCCCCTCCGTAGGAGGGCACGCGACCAACTAGCTTAAGACTAGGGCCTTTTTACCCCTTTGCAATAGGGCTCAGTTGAATGGTAGAACAAAGAAAAGTTACAAAAATCAATTCCTACTATGCCTAACACTGCTACTACAAAAAAAATTAGGGAAAGAACATGTGATATTTTCTTATCTAAAGAAATATTAGCTAAACCTAACTGCTATGAAAAAAATTTCAATGATATGAATGAAAAGATAGTTTATAGAAAAAAAAATTTAGCTTAAATGCTTCCAACAATTCCAAAAATTTACAGGGGCCCAGAAAATGCGCATTTTCGTACCATTTAATTTAATTTATGCCTGTTACCTACTATTATATCAATACTTCCTTTATACTCCCAGGCTTTGAATTATTAAAAGCTATTCAAATTCTTTGGTTTATAAAAATCAGTGATTTTAAACTTATTTCTATCGCACTAATAGTATCACAAAAAAAATGTTGACACTTGTTAAATCATTAGAGATTGCATTTTATTTTAATATTAATTATTGATGCATTGTTTGTTTTTATTAGCTATCTTTACACTAAATAAAGTTTATATAGTTTTTGTTCTGTTTGTTTTTCTGTTATTCATAAAAAAAACTTTTCTTTGTTGTCTTACCGTACACTACTACCACTGGTATTGGTTTTCCTGTACCCGTCAATTTGCTATATATTTTTGGTTTCTTTTAAATTTCAACGGAACTTCAAAAAAATTTCATTTGATTTTACCTATTTGTCACAGGATAAAAGTTTTAATTTTTAAATTTTATAACGATAAAAAATTCACTCCCAATTATAGCCAAAACATCAGAGATAGCCTTTTAATATTAATTATTGATGCATTGGTTGTTTTTATTAGCTATCTTTGTACTAAAAAAAGTTTATATTGTTTTTATTTTGTTTGTTTTTCTATTATTCATTAAAACCTTTTCTTTATTGTCTTAACGTACACTACTACCACTGGTATTGGTTTTCCTTTATCTGTCAATCTTCTTTATATTTTTGGTTTCTTTAAATTTCAACGGAACTTCAAAAAAATTTCATTGGATTTTACCTATTTGTTCCAGGATAAAAGTAATCTACTGCACAACAATACGGCAAAGTATGCATCCAGACATCTGGGACATCTCGGAAGTGATTTATGGTAGCTGTTTAGCCATATATGTAGCTTGAAACGTAAAAAGTGTTGAAATCTTTCATTTAATTTTTGTCCTTGAATTTGTATCATGACAATGTTATTTTTGCCTGTCATGCATGTGTTATTACTTCTGAAGTTATTCTCTTTCGCCGCTTACATCTACTTATTACCTATTTAGATAGTTGATTATAGATGCATTACAATAAAACAGAGGACAAAAGGCGAATGACTTTTCTGAAACTGCAAATACTTTACTACTTATTTGCTTGTTATTTTTTTTCACTTAGTTGTTGACGTGAAATATAGTAAAAACTTATCAAAAAAGCTGAGGGTACTGTATTCATTCAATTAATTTATTACTAATATTATTCTGTAAGTGGAAAATTGTTAAACGTTCTTTTTTATAATGAATTAACCTCTCTAACTCAGAAGGCGCACTTCGCAGGCAGAAGCCAGACATCAATTGACCTACCCACCAAAATATAACAAAATATTGAGGTGAATGAGGCTCCCACACCAACATGCAAAAAAAAATTAGTACCCAAAAGCACAAAACACAACAATCAGAGGTGCACAGGCAATAGAGATGGCTTGAGTCAAGCCAATACAATACATACACAAACCAACATAAAAAAAACATTACAAAAACGAGTGAGTACAACAGGATGGCTACAAGTTGTTGAGGCTCCTCCTTAATGTAACCTTGTCCACGTTAGTGCTGAAAACATCATAAATATCATTAGCAAACCTACACATACGGTTAACTTTCTCAAACATACCGTAAGTAGTGCGCGAGAAAGCTATCCGTAAGCTAGAACGGTTTCGAAGGGAAAAGGACAGTTCTCTAGATAACATTTTGGAAGAAAGTTCCTCACTGTCAATCTTCCCCTGCACAAGCTGGTGTAGAAAAATTATACCAACAACCCAACGACGCTACTGGAGAGTAGCAAGTTGTAGCAGTCCCAATTGCTCTTCATATGGAGACAGAATAAGAGGGACACTCCAGGGCAAAGCACGAAGGGCCGATCTCACAAATCTACGCTGTACGGATTCAATACGTTTAATGTGAGATCTGTAAAACGGAGACCAAACCAGACTAGCATACTCCAGCAGTGGTCTAACAAGGAATGTATACAAATGAAGGCCCTGGACCAACGGAGGATAAATCCCAGCATAAGGTTGGCCCTGGAAGCGATATTATTAATGTGGGAGATGAAGTTAAGTTGTCTATCAAGGTACACACCTTTTTGACCTTTATTATGCTTACAATATCTTATACAAAAATCTACTAAAACAAAAGACCATAAATTTGAATTGAAGGCTTAATCTTATCTTTTAAAAAAAGAAGAAATACTTTTGGATCCAATAGCTGCTTTGGCTAAAGCTTTTTCTTTTAAACTGATTTTTTTTTCTTTTTCTATTGAAAAATCCTTGGAACTGCTTCCCTCTGCCTTAATTTTCTTTGAAGAGGATTCCATATCAACTGATTGTAAAAGTTTTCTCTTCAGACCTCCAATTTCTTTATCAATAGAAAGATGTAAGAGAAGATCATTATGCAAGTCATCTTCTAGATAATTTTTTAATATACCACAGGCATATCTTAAATATTCTTCTAAAAAACTGAAAACGTGAAAATACTTCAATAATTACTGAAATAAATGTATTTACTATCTTCAACTGGTTCTGCTTTTTCGCTTTTAGTATAATTAATTGATATAGCATTTATTCCCGAATGGATGCACCGTTGCTTCAATTGTTCTGCTAGTAATTTTGCTTTAACGGCTAACCAAGCCAAAGACTTTTGCTTGCTGTATTTATATGCAACAACACCAGGTGAAGTTCTTACATCTGCAATCTTGAAATCATTTTAATAATTTAGCAAAAATAATAACTTTATCTTACTCTTTTTATTATACTTTCATCTGTAAAATCTGATATAATTTCAACTACATTCGGAAAGTCAGCATCTGTCCACTCTTCTAAAGGAATTGCTTGCTTAAAACAATTTTTTTTCAAGTAATATAATATGATAAATGTTATGTCAAAAGGAACAGTTATATAGCATTTTCCATCTGATGATAAGCTGTCATTTATTAACCAGCTCCTATGTGGTTCACTGAATTGGAGAATTTCATATAAACTCCTTGCCTGTGCATAAGTAATAAATAATGATGTATCTCCTGTACCTGGATGACGTAATCGCTGGATTCGGACATCTTCACATATTATTTTTTCTGAAACAAATACAATACATAGATCTGTAAATAAAACTAGAAATAATCATTGAAACCTAAGATTTAATAAGTTTTTTCTATCAAAATTACGTAAATATGTACACCAAATTTAACACCATCTACAAATTTTTGCTGATCACACTCGAAATAGAAAAATTTAACAACGAAAAACAAATTACGTTTGTTCCGGTGTTTTACCAACATCGTTGTAATAATTTACTATTTTGACACTTCCAAATACAAAAGCTACAATAAAACAATTGTATGTTAAGACAGAACTATTGTTCAATATGGTCAAAAAGAAAAATAAATCGCCTCAGGCGCCCGAATCCGGTATTCCTGCAGTAAATTTGTCACTAGACATAAGCTTAAACGGCCAAAAACATCTCATAGTGGAGACCGGCGCAGAGGTAATAAAAAAGAAGTTTTAGAATGCATCGATGTAATAAATTCTGACGGCCATTTAGGAAACGACTTCCGAAAACGAAACTGTAATGTTGAGGGACCCATGAAAGCACTAAGATTTCCTCGCACGGAAATCAATCCGAAGGAGTTCCCTGTGCCAATAATATACAATCCAAGTCCCGACTCTACAATCGAAGTAGGAGCTCTATCAGGGAAGCTAAAGAGCGAATTAGCGACACTTTCTACCTGTGGTATCCTCAAGGTGTCTCAGCAAAAGAGTGCTCGTTGTCAGAGGCAAGGACAAAATTGGAACAATTTGACTGATCATGATCGGAATCCGCTTGCATACCTGCCCGGTCTCGAATCAAAGTCGACACTTCGTTAACAGTGCCAGAAGAAATAATCTCTTTATTCCAAGAGATAAGCAATGGAGTATTCTTAGCCAACAGTTTACACCCCTCCGGAAACTCCCAACAAAAGGTTACTCCATCAATTAATTAGCTCAATCGTTCGATAACGGCAAGCTAGTACCAATAACCAAGGAAATTCCACAACAAAATGAAGATAAAAATAATAGGGATTTCTCGACTCACCAATTAAATACAATAAAAATTAATACTAAAGGTAAAACGAAGCGAAAGGGAAGCAATAAAAGTCAGGCACGAAAAAGTCGCCCAAATCGACAGTTTTCAGCGTCCCTTGATTCCGGGTATAAGAGCTCCACAGTAAAAGAAGAAAATAAATCACGGCATAAGAGCCAAAAACAAATGGTGACTAATGACGCCTTCCCGCTACCTCGGATCGAGGACATTCTTGATCAATTAGGTCATTCACTGTATTTTACTACCCTCGATCGCCAACGGCTATCATCAAGTCTTAGTCGATTCGAACGACCACGTTCGAACGTCTCATGAACTAATAACTAACAGTTCGACAAGGCCTGGAATGTTTTGTCTACCTATATGACATAGTCATCTACGGGAAAAATTTCGCGGACCATAATACAAAGCTCCGGAGTCTTTAATAAATTGAGAGAGAATAGCTTGAAACTGCAGCCAGAGAAGTGTCAGTTTCTCAGAAAAGAAGTTGTTGTTTTTTTTAGATGTTACCTACAAGAAATAAGAAAACGAGCCCCACAGTCACCCCAGCTTGTTATGTGAGCATCAAGTCAGATATTCCTCGAACCAACACGGAATATGGAAATAAAAAGTGGAACGGGCGGGCAGGGGGCCGAAAAGAAGAAGATGACCCAAGAGAGTTGTTTTGATTTGCGAGTTGTCATGTTAGTAATTTATAGTTTCAGTAGATAGTGATATCAATGTGCACAAGGGCGGATAGACATTATGAAATATACAGTGCTCTTAGTTTTCGGAGTTGCTCAAATTCAAATGTAAAAGGTTAATTATTTGGAGAGATTTTGAGGGGGTTGATTAAGTTTTCTCATGTGAAGAAATTGTAAATGAATCTCGACAACTTACGATAATTTTAAATGAATTAAAAATAGTTGCTGGTAATGAGGTTGCTGTTATGCTTGATCATTCTCCACAGATCATTGTATTATATTTGAGGTGAGCTGAGTATGTACCATGTCAGTTCACCAAGGAAGGAAACTGCTGAAATGTCGCTTTCATCAACCGGATGGGATTAATCAGATACAGTCGATACAGCTGTAGTGGATATCTTCATTTAAAGATGCTTGGATGTATCTACATATTTAATACCTATTCTGCCTTAAACACAGATAATCACACAAATTCAGAAGAATTTAGGCATAGGGCTGTAAACGAAAAAATGACTGTGGAAATCCACCTATAACTAGGAGTTAAAGTAGTTCCAGCAGCTATAAAACCAGGGAGGTAAAAATTATTTTGTCATCATATAATAAATAAAAGAAAAAAAAATTTCATATAAAAATTCGTTTCAAATTAAATTTTAGCACCCATATTTCGGAGTCATCCCGAAATAAGCCGAGCTTCCGGAATATGGCAATACACCCACGCCATATTGGGAGCTGAAAGAAAAATCCGGAGGGAAAAAAGAGCCGGCAAGTCAGTAAATCCCAAAATACAATGAGGCCGACACGTTATGATGACCAACTTTTGTCGGTAAAAATGTTGGTGTTATAATACAATGACGCCGACATATTGCTGTCATTTCTTGTTTGACAGCGAAATAATTGCGGAAAATAGTAGTGACTTTTATAACTGAAATTAAGAAATGGGAAGAATAAATAGAAAAAAGAGCTTTAAAAATAGTTAATTACATTGTGAATGTTTTTTTTTATTATAAATACAACTTCCCGATTTATAGGGACTATGCCAAATGACACAGGCTCCGCATAGTCATAGGATGGGGAGGGATAGCCTGATCAGCCTCGAACATCTGGAGGCCGAGGTCGTTTCCTTCGTCAGGGGCATGTTTAAATGAATCTTTTTTTCCTTTTTTTTGTTCTGTTACTTGTTCTATAATCTGCTTCCTTCTCTTGCCTTTGGATTTAAAGAGTGCCCGCAATTTAAATGTTCGGGTGAGTGTACCGAGGAGAGTGAGGCAAGAACTCACCCCGATCCGACGAGCTTAGTACGGCTCGCTAGGCGGGCCCCTCACCTCTTCGGTCATCGACCAAGCCTACACCGCAACTTACGCTCACCCCGGTAGTTCCTGTAACCTTCCCTAATCCCTTGATTGTGAGCCCAGACTTAGTCGGGGTTCTCACAACCCTCAATCTAATTCAAGTCCTCATGCTACCGTATGATGGCAGCATGGGTACATGAATTCCACTACCAATTAACGATAACAAATGTCGCCCAACGTTTGTGCCTAGTCCTAGACTATATGCACATCTCAGGATACTACACGTCTTCCTTGTTTGCAGCGGCAGGTTGTTTGGACCAATTTCCCAAAGGAGAAGAGTTAGTAGCTTGCAGTTGAAGCCTTCACGACTTACATACTTCTACTTTCCTTGGCAAAATCCTGAACGGATAGCCCTCAACGTTTTCTATATTGCCCTTCCTGAACGGATTTTCTAGTAGCCAAATGTACATTAGGCTACCTATTTGCCTTCACGGCTTGTCTGAGATTTCCTTATAAACTAAATCCTTTGTTTTTTTTCCTATCCCTCGACGACTAGGTATCGGCAGTCCAACGGATGAATCATGAATCCGAGGTAGTGGTCTCAAGAGCTGACGCGCTACAAGGGAACTGTGTCCTTTTAGCTGGGACTAGCCAATGCAGATAACCCTGTAGCTAGCTTCAGCCTTTTCTGAGTTATCATTCTTGCCTCTTGTTTCCTCTCTGTGGACTGGCAATCTGAGTCGGTCGATTCCTATCCCTCCAATCGAACTTGTCTGAAGGACGACTGGCTCGAGAGGTCAGAGTTATTCCGGAACAACAAGCTTTTGGCTTGATAGCCGACGTTCTTGTCTGGATGACTGTCTTCTGATAGTAGTCTGTCGGAATTTGGTCAAGGGTCGATTTATGTTTTTTTTTTTCACCATCTGCTCCTGACGGAGAGGCACCTCGTCGGCAGTTGTCCGGCATGGAGAACGAGAGTAGTCGAAGAGGGAAAGCCTACTACAATATATAAAATTTTTAATCTAAAAATCTAATTTTCCTTTTTTTCTGGTATCGACCAACCTGTTGATAGAGTTGTCAGCAGTTGGGTTCAAGCCCCAACAATTTTACTTACTATACTTGGGGATACCAGTTGTGGGTTATCACTATCGGGATTTACAATTGTATTGATAATTTCAATTATTTGGATTTTCGCATCATTCTTTTTTTCTCCTTTCTTAATTGCATCAAGCACATACATTTTTTTTTCAGGTTGCTTCCAACAACCCGTGTTAATTACTACAGAGCGCCGAAAGCTCTATATTATCGGGATATTTCGTGAATTATAGAAAATGGCAGTTGCACGTTCGCCTCGTATACCTTCTGGGCAGTTCGTATTGCCGACAGAGTGCAGTATCCGTATGGACGCAGACTGGAGAATTGCGGGCGGCGTTCTAATCACAGTGTGCGAGCACGATTATCACAACAAGTGCTTAAGACACTGGGTGAAAAGCTACAATAACTGTCCATTGTGAAGACAAACGATAAACATAAATGACTGTACTAAATATACGGGCTCGATCCGTAAACGGCACAATACTAGGCATACAGAAAAATCGCGTGAGGCCGGATCTGGCGAATCCAATGTATTGTTTATACCTGACAACAGTCAAATGTATGCAACCACGCACACCGGAGTTTCTCCACTTCGGAAGGACATACAACCTCCAGAACAGGCGTTTAAAACCGCGAACGCGCAGTCAGTATCTGCTCAGGCCCTTCTAGCAGGGTTACATGTACAAATAGCGACGCTTGTACGGCAGGAGGTGACAAAAGGCCTAGAGAGCGTCAGGATGGAGCAACAGCAGACTTCTCCCTCCAACCCTAGTTTTTCGCGTCCTTCGTCGACCAGACCGAATCGGTCGGCATCACCAAGGCTTCGAAAGAATGAGCTTCGACCAGATATTCAGGAACCCTCGGCTTTCGTGCCGCATCCGAATAGTCATCCGTCTCAGTTTCGAGGTCGTCCCAATTTTCCAACTCGGCGTCTCTCAGCCAGCCCGATCAAACGATGGCAAATATATTACGACGGAAATAATTCCCGACTGAATGTCGAAGAATTTATTTTCTGCATAGAGACTCTGACGCGAAATACCTTAGAAGGAAACTCGATCTGCTTGTCTCAAATATGCATGCGTTGTTCAGTGACCGTGTGAATGACTGGTACTGGACTCTGTTACGTCATAACCCGATGCCCCCGTGGGAACACCTCAAATTTACTCTCCGTTCTGATTGGGGAGATTGTACAAACGACATCGATATCCGACGCAGATTGTTAAACAGACGGCAAAGACCAACCGAATCCTTCTCTGCCTATTGTCAGGAAATGGTACAACTCCGCAACATGCTTCGTGCCCCGATGACGGAGATTCAGCTTGTACAAAATTGGCGAGTCAACTTGATTCCATCCATACAAGAGCAACTATGTTTGCACAGAACCGATACAGTCACACAACTTCGATCACTGGTGATGAAAATACAAGACACCAGAGCACGGATTCGGTCATCCATTGTCAACCAGCCTAGTCTTCGACCGCGTTTAGAGGAGTGCCATCAACTTCATGGTGACAACGAATCCATTGAGGAGGACCTTGTCGATGGAAATCTTTGTACACTTTCTTCAAGTCAAGCCAATTCCCGCCTATCATGCTGGAATTGTAACGTAATAGGACACAGTTATCAGGACTGTTTGGAGGCCCCGAGAGGCTTGTTTTGCTATGGCTGCGGACGCAAGGGCGTTGTAAAACCGCGGTGTTCCAAGTGTCAGCAGAAAAACTTCCGACGGGCCGACACCAACAACACCCGGTCCCGGCCGACCTTAAGGACAGTTCGGAGGACAACCGATGCTGCTACCTCACCACCCCGTCCCTCGGCCTAACAATAATTGAACCATGCAGCCGAGGTGCCCACCAATTTGAGGATCCCTTGCGAGCGACTTCAGCCGCAACCATGACAGACGACCTGATAGATTTCGTAACTGATGTTACTAATGTTCCATCTCCTCTAGCTGAGCCTGATTGTACGCTCGTTGACGTGACGAGCACTCCGAGTCAGGACCATGCTAAGGATCCCAATATTCCACTTAAGCCTGAAAAGACTACTCCTGCAAATTCGGTTCAATTGTTTCCGTCTACGTCATTAATTCCAACTGTAAGACTCCTACAGCGATATGTCCACCCAAACCTGCGACATGCCAGCTGTCTTTCCCGTAAAGCCACATCACCAACGGCTTCAAGAGTACAAAGACGCCAGAAGGCGAATCTTCACGCCAACGGAGGAACAACCCGAAACAAGCATCGATGAGCCTCGCCTCGGACGATGCCAAAACGATCGACTCGCCGATTGAGAGCCTTCTGGAAGAAAGTACAGTCCATCAGAAAGAAGCTAGCGACTACCTTTGTCCGCGTACAACATGATATTCGTCCATACGCGGGAGTACATCTGCTGGGCAAAACTTTGACCGGATTGTTGGACAGTGGAGCAAGCGTGAGCATTCTGGGGAAAAACGCGATACAATTGCTAGAAGAGGCAAAAATCACATGGAAACGATACCGATCAAGGATCGAAGTGGCCAACGGAACTCAACCGGAAGTACATGGCCATGCGGACGTGTTAATCATCTTCAGGAACGAATCTCATAACATTCGTTAATACGTTTTCCCGGGCCTTACCCAGGAGTTGTATTTGGGAATTGACTTTTGGAAAACATTTAATCTTGCTCCTGATGTATTGGGTAGTCTTGCACAAGTTAATGTCACACCCGTAGCGACAGATCTCAGTCAACACCAGCTATCGCCGGCAGACCAACTACGTCTAGAACAGACGAAACAATTGTTTCCGCCATTCTCCACACTAGGGCTGGGAAAGACCCAGTTACTCACACATTGTATCAACGTAGGTGACGCTGATCCAATTAAGCAAAGGTTTTATCCGGTGTCACCGGCGGTGCAAGGCCTGATGGATGCGGAATTGCAGAGGATGCTATCGCTTGGCGTCATAGAGGAGAGTCAGAGCCCGTGGAGCTCACCAGGGGTGTTAGTGAGGGAAAGTCAGGTTATGTTTCGATGCTAGGAAGGTCAATGCGGTGACCAAAAAGGATGCCTACCCGCTACCGCAAATTAATGGCATCCTGAGTAGACTTCCGCCGGCTCGATTTATAACCAGTCTGGACCTGAAAGACGCCTTCTTGCAAATCCCACTAGACCCAGATTCGAGGGAAAAAACTTGCTTGGTTCCTGGCCATCCTCTGTACCAATTTATTGTAATGCCATTTGGGTTATGCAATGCAACTCAGACCATTTGTCGCTAATGGACAAAGTTATCCCGTATGATTTGCGTGAAAGGGTGTTAGTCTATCTGGACGATCTGCTTGTGTTATCTGGAGACTTCAATGAACATCACGCGCTCCTGGCCAGGGTGGCGGAGTGTCTGGGGAAGGCAGGACTTACTATAAACATCGAGAAAAGCAAGTTCTGTCTGAAAGAAACACGTTACCTGGGATATATATTTGGCAATGACGGAATAAGAACAGACCCCGATAAAGTCACAGCAAAAGTAAATTACCCAGCACCAAAAACTGTACGACAGGTACTCGCTTTATAAGAATGGCCGGCTGGTATAGGAAGTTTGTGCCCAATTATGCTGATTTATCGCCACCGATTACCGACACTTTAAAAAAGGCCAGCAAGTTTACATGGACAGACGAGGCGCAAGTAGCGTTCGAACACCTGAAAATACAACTTACATCATCACCTTTATTGGTAAGCCCCGACCCTTCGTCATCCAGTGTGACGCGAGCAGTCAGGGTGTGGGAGGAGTATGGTTGCAGCTTGATAACGACGGACAGGAAAGACCTATTGCTTACATATCCCGGAAATTGAATTCTGCTCAGAGAAACTATACCGTCACAGAGTGGGAGCGTTTGGCGGCCATCATTAGTATTCAGAAATTCCGGCCATACATCGAACTTATGCCCTTTAAGGTGGTGACGGATCATGCGAGCTTGCAGTTTCTGATGTCTCAAAAAGACCTCTCTGGACGTCTTGCCCGGTTAAGCCTAAAGCTTAATGTAGTTCCCGACGCCTTATCGCGCGTGCACTGTGACTCTCTAGGAGCTGTTGAAGAGCCTGGTCCGGTGGTGGATATCGATTCGCAGCGAATACAATGAGCTGAGGGAGCGAATCGAAAAAAATGGAACACGGTTGCCGGACTTGATTTTGCGCGACGGCTATGTCTATATCCGCACTCAACATCGAACGGGTGATCCGGTTCAGGAGGAAGAAGCCTGGAAGCTTTGGATTCCTCGGGCACTGGTGAACGACGTTATTGCACGCGCGCATGATCCACCACTGGTCTCACATGGTGGCATCGGAAAGACATTAGAGCGAATTCGACGACATCTCTACTGGCCGCAAATGACTGTGGATGTACGAACATATGTGCTTTCTTGCGATACCTGTAAGGAAGCGAAGGCTCCAAATTCAGTTCTACGACCCCCAATGGGTAATCAGGTAAAGACAGAACGTCCATGGCAAAGGATCTACCTCGACCTTTTAGGCCCGTATCCTCGAACTAAACGAGGACATGTTTGCATCTTAATCGCACTGGATTATTTCTCTAAATATGTCTTACTGCGACCCTTACGTAAAGCGAGCAATTGCCCCATCTGTGACTTCCAATTCTGTTCAACATACGCGTACTGCGGTATATTCACCTCAGGCGAATACATCTGAACGCCTCAATCGATCGGTCCATCGGCTTCTCGCCGTATAATGTCCTGTTTGGTCAACAAATGGTTGAGCATGGTTCAACCTACGCACTACTACGACAACTGCAAGGAGTCAGCGAGCCTATAACAGTAGACGCATCAGACCAGCTGAGGCTTATTCACGCGAAAGTACAAGCAAACCTCGTCAAAGCATTCGAACAAGGGGAAAAAACCTATAATTTACGATCCAAAGCGGTACACTTCAAAGTCGGTCAAGAAGTAAAACTTCAGTCAAAGCAGCTTTGCAAAACAGACCAGCGCCAAATTAGACAGGAAGTTTATAAAGTGCCGAGTTCGATCGCGGAAGGGAAACGCTCTCTATGAACTGGAAGATCTGCAGGGAAAGTTGTTGGGGACATACCACGCAAAGGATATCCGGCCCTGAAGCGCGGCAACAGGACACGGGAGAGTTTCGCGAGGATGGCCACACTGGAGTGCGTGTTCTCGCGTGATGATGATAAAGGTCCATTATTCGAGGCTCCTCGGAGATGAAGACGATGTGTAGACATGAACTGAGGGAGGAGGATAAGCACGCACACCAAGGTCCAGTATAGCACAGCAGGAATCGCAATCTTCGATCTAATCGTGTGGGGAAGCATCCGGTTGCTCGCGGAGGTATCCTTGGGACTCACGCGTCTCTCATTAGGACGACGTGCTTGTCTCGATATATCTCCGCTAAGGTTAGGCTCAGATTTCAACGACTGCTCCCTCATTAGGAGTATGCTTGGAGGAACCTGGACCTAGCGAGCCGCGATGACGAGCCAGCCGCGCTGTCAGAAAAAGCCGTGACTTGCTAAAGGTTATCTAACATTGATCCCTGTCAGTGATTCCATTGACCAATACGCATACTCTTAAACATTTGTTCAGTCTGGTAAGCACCGGCCCTCAGCAAATCCTACCGGTGCGAACACTTTGTTTGCGCCTTATTCTGAAACATATCATGCATCCGCTAGTACCATCACTCAAGTATTTTTTGCTGGGTACCAATTAGTCAAAATTAGACTCGGCGAAGATTCGATTGTGCACTGCAGTGTCTCACCACCTAACCGGAATTAATCAAGATAGCCCCGAGTCAACTTTATAACCTGCACCTAATCCTCGCATTGAATCGAATCAGGTTCCCACGAATTAGAACTTTCGGTGGTTATTGATCGCCTTCGGCACAGTATTCCATACCCCAAAGCTAACACAGCAACATTATGAGATCCAGCTAGGACATGACAGGAGCAGGCTTCTCGTTTGGTTCATGCACCCCAACCTTCCTACATTTTTCTTCAATGAATTAATCCCAATCCCTTTAGTCTCTTGTGTCCCTACGCGATAATAAAATGCATAATATATATAAACCCTAATTATTTTATGACTCACACTATTTTAAATACATGATTAAATCTTTTGTCTAATGATATAATCGTTGCTTGTGGTTCTGCCTACCGTATGTGAGTTGTGGCAGGTACAGATGATTAATAAATCAACCAGTCGCACGTCCACTAGGTAAACTAACATCATCGAGGTCAGAGGCGAGATAAATAGATATTTTATACGATACCATTACCACCGACCAATCAAATGCATAGTATTAGTTTTAATATATACAAAGATAACGAGTGTGGTAGGTGCGTGTGGAGATACGTTAGTTCAGTTAAGAGTCAGTTAAACTAGACAGTAGTATGGAGTATGTTCTGCAGGTAGTCTCTTCTTCCCCCCCCACCTTAAAAATCCGCCCCATTTTTTTCTCTCTCAATTACTTTTTATTATTATAATTATGATTTTTACCTCGTTATTATTTTTTTAAATTTTTTTGTTATAATTTCTACTACTTTCTTATATTTTATTATACTTTCATCGCTGACATTGCGCAGTAAAGTTTGAGGTTAGATTAAAATTTAGTCTGTCAGACGTCTTCCCGTGTCGTGTGTACGTCTATAAATTAGCACGATACAAATGTCTTTGGGATGTCGAATCCTAATGGACTGAGCAAAGTCAAGGAGATAGGCTGTTGATAGTTTCGGCTAAACTTGGTCATTGCCAATATTTTTTCAATCAAGAAAATCATGTACACATATAAAAAAAAGTATTTTTTTGCGTATATCTGTTTAAGCAATTTGTGATAAAGTAGGAATCTGATTGAAACGCAACAAGATAAGCGACCTTTACTTTCCGAGGAGTATTCAAATGAATGACGTGGAGGCAATGACGAATATGAGCATAGTTTTGTTAAAGAACCCAACGGTATGGCTGTGAAGTTATCTGGTCAACGCTACCGACATCAATCACATAGACGTATGCGCCGCATGGCGCGATTTGTTTTAATATTTATTACTATTTTGATTGTTTTACCGCTTATTTAGATTCCGTCATTTAATAATGTTCAGTCTAGACTGACGGTAATTCCTGGCCGGGGATACAATACTTCAAGGAATGTGGCCGATTACATTAATCCTGGTACTGAGACAGCTATAATTAAACCACGCAGTAAGTGCTTGTCGAATTTCTTCTTATTGATAGTAGTTTGCTCGTCTGTTGAGAACTTTAATACAAGGCAAAATATTCGAGAAACATGGGGGAACGTTTCTGAATCCAATTACCCGATGTTTAAAAAAAATGCATTCTCATCTAAGCGGTCAGTATCTAGATGTAAAGGAATTAAGTCTTTGTATTTATTTAGATTATCTGAATCTTTGTATTTATTCAGAATCTTCCCGTACATTTAGTTTTCCTAATAGGAAAAAGTGATGAACCTAAATTAAATAGGAATGAGATGGTTGCTCTATTAAAACTTGAATCAGAACAGTACGATGAGTTGATACAAGAAGATTTACACGATACCTATAACCATTTAACGATTAAATCTATTATAACGTTAACAATTGAAAAAACAAGGCCAAATTCTTAATGGCTATATAATTAAGGATTAAAATCCCTTATTACATTATATTTTCTCTGTGCTTTTCTGTACCTTGTCATGAGTAACTTCCTCCATTAAGGGAGTCTTCTGCCTTACGACGCTGTTTTTGATACGGTTTTTCGAGGATTAGTTGTAGGGACTCCTCAAAACGGTTGACACGATTTAGCTTATGAAAGTCGCCGAAAACTAAGAAAAAATCTAAAAAAATTTAGTTTTATTGTCTCACCGGCTATCGCTTGGCGAACGGAATTTTCAAAATTCAAAAATTTTAAATTTTAAACAGTAACTGCCCACATTCGAACTTAAGTTCGAATATGGCAGGACACCCACGCCATGTTTGGGGAAAATAAACATATAGTCGGAGGGGAAGGAGATCCGGCAAGCGGCCGAAGGGAGTGAGTGTTGTGCGGTGATATAAGTCAGACGTGTAAGAAGGAAAGTAATAATTTTGTTCTGTTGGATACACGTGGAAGGGAATCGGAATGGCGGATAGTGAAGCTAAGTATCAGCAAAGGTAAATTATATAAATTTTTTTCCTTTCAAAAAAATTAAAAGATCAGCACATGCGTACAAAAAATTGTTTTTCGTTAATTTTATGCAGTTAAAAGAATTTTTTTTTTTTGCTTATGGATAAGGTACATTTATGAATTGGTTATTGAGGTTGAAAAGTTGTTAATGTAATTGGAAACGTTACTACGAATGCTGTGCAAAACATTTGCAACTGAAATCACATCGTCCTACGACTTATTCCAAAAAGTGAGAAACTACTGAAACTAAAAAACCTGATGCTGTTTGGTTCTTTGTTAAGTCTTCTGTGAGAATACCGAAAAAATTTAAGTCAACAACCCTGAACAAAAGAACAACATTCATTTGTTCATACTAGATAACAGTTTCGCCTGTGCAAAACATTTGCAACTTCCAGATATCGATAAAGTTTTTTTTCAAACAACTATAAATTAAGTTGCGCTTTGTTGATTTACTGTCATTTTTAATTGCTGCACCACATCTCGTAGGTCTTTGATCACTCATTTCCTTATTATATCGGTGAGTTACTTACGCAGAAGTGTTTTGTGAAAATATTTTTTCCTTAAGTGATTTAACGACAATTTATTAATATTGTTGTGTGTTGTTAATAAATATTGTTGTGAAATAAAAAAACTAATTATTTTTGATTATCGTAATGGTTTAAAACAAAAAGACATTAGTGAAAAATATTAAATGGACAAATCGACCGTATCACGAATTATAAAACGGTTTAAAGAGGCTGGAAGTGTTACCTAGAAAAACAAATAAGGCAGAAGATAGGAGAATCAAAATTTTAATTAAATCACAGCAATTTCTCAGTTCACGCGAAGTAAAAAATGAAATAAATGTTGATGTGAGTACTTCCACAATAAGAAGACGAGCCATAGGAAGTGATCTCAGATGCTACAGGGTAGCGAAAAAGCCACTAATCTCCGTTCTCGTCTCCGGGCTTGTCTTGCTTTTGCTCGAAATCACTCAGATTGGACCATAGAAAGGTAGAGAACTGTCCTTTTCTCGGATGAATGTAAGTTTAATCTTAATGGAGCAGATGGAGGACAAGGAGTAAGACGACCAAAGAAAAAACGATTAAGCCCGCGACATACTGTCATGAAAGCAGAGGATTGCAAAAGTATTATGGAATGTGTGATGTTACCTTATGCAGAGGAGGAAATGCCCTTGCGCTGGTGGTTCCAGCAAGACAATGATCCCAAACTAATTCCAGACTTGTTCAGGCTTGGTTTTCTCGGCAAAACGTTGAAGTTCTGAAATGGCCTGCGCAATCTCCGGACCTCAATCCCATAGAAAATCTATGGCAAATGGTTAAGAGAAATATGAGAGGACATTCTTACAACACCCGTGAACAACTTTTCACTGGAATTAAAAAGGCATGGAATGAAATACCTGCTTCAAATATTGAATCCCTGATCACATCAATGCCGAGAAGATGTGAAGATAAGGGTCACTCAACCAAGTATTAGATAATTTTATTATTTTTAAACAAAAACTTTGTAGACCATTAAAAGTTGCAAATCTTTTGCACAGGCAAAATTATTATCTAGTATAAACAAATGTTGTTCTTTTTTTTTTAATTATCTATTTTCATTTTTTGTATACTCTTAAACTAGACTTAATAAAGAATACTAAACTGCATCCACTAATTCTCTATAGAAGTTCTATCGTATTTTCCGCAACATATTATATGGAGCACCTGTCTTGTATGATTCTGCTCATTACATAAATTAATTACAAGTGATGCAAAATAAAATCTTAAAAGTGCTATTGGCCTTCCAATATTACCATCCTTTAAAAAAATATATTGATATATTGTAACGCTGAAATTATCTGATTTGAAAAGTTGCTGAAATTCGCCGCCCTAACATTTTATGATAAATGTCGGCACTTTTCTAAACCGCTTATCCGAAAACTGCAGTCAGCTTCCAATTAGAATAAAATTTATGGTATAAGTTAGAATAAGTTTGATGTTTTTCCTTGTACATACCTACAATAAGGTAAAAGAATATAAGTTAAAAAAAAACATAAATAAGAAATTACATCTAGTTGTAAGGAATGATACTGTATTCCAATCTCTTTAAACTGTATAAATATTCACAATGTTTGATAACAAGTGACAGTGTCTTTTAGACATCCTAGCCTGGTTAATTTCCGCTTCGCATTTTGCGTTTCCAATTGGCGGATATATGGTAATAGGTATTAAATTAACACTGAAGGCATTTATCTACTTTATCTAGGTTGTCCATGGGGATTATTCAGAATTCTAAACTCCCACACCTATTTGAAGTATATGCGATTGAATACCGTCTCAGATTATACATTATATATAAGTGAATTAGACAAGATCAGTGGATTAGACACCTTTATTTACAAATTAGTGAATTTAAGCTGGTTTTTTTAATTCTAGTTATAAGGTAATCAATCAGTTACCGAAACTAAAAACTGAGTTGTTTCTTTAACAAAAGGGAGTAAAGAACCATTTTAATAGCTATAAATGAAATTTATACATCTGTAAACCCTAAAAAATATCGGGATTTGGTTTTCTTTGTTCTTGAGTTAAGTAGACCTACGTGTTCTTCTGGTATGGCCTTATTACCATATAAAGTTATTTTCTATCTTTTCAGATTTATTCTAGAATTATGTTCAAAATACCTAAACATATTTTTCGTTTATAAATACCCTTCGGTAATATTTTCCTCATTGTTGCGGTACCTCTCAGGTTAATTAGTACATTTAGGCTTGTTTTCTCTTTAATTTTTTTGTAAAATTTCAATTCGCAGGTTTTTCGTTTGAATTCAAAATTATAGAGATAGTCAAATATCAGATACTGAAACTAAACTGAAGCGATTCATAGTTGTACCTTTAATAAAAGGGAGTAAAGAATCATTTGAATAGCTATAAATGAATGAAGCTAATACATATATAAACCGGAAAAAATTTGGGATTTGGGCTTTTTTTAAATATACCTACGATTCCTTACCTCTGGTATGGTTTTATTAGACTTGAAATTTATTTTCTATCTTTTTTTTGACCAAAAATACTTAAACATATTTCTCAGTTATAAGTACACTATGTAATACGTGTTCTTACATCCTTACTGTATTACAATTGGGATTTATTCCTTCATTAATTTTAAGGGCCATTCTAAACTGTGTTCAAAATACGTTGAATATAATTTTCTTAAGTTTAAATACTCTTCGGAGATATCTTCCCCATTGTTGCGGTACCTCGCAGGTTGATACAATTTTGAAAGTTTTAGTTTTTTTTTAATTAAATAAAGCCTATAGAAGAATAATAAAGGTGGAAGTGTATTCTAAGGGAAGAATTCCAGTTTTTGGGTTAATTGACAGTACTTCATATTCAGTCAGCCTTCCAACTTTGTTAAAGATATACTGTCGTGGTGATTTCTCGGAATTATAATTTTTTTCTCCATTGGCTGAAAAGAATATAATGAAGCGGTAGACCCAGTTCAGATTCCTCCCGACCTCCTCTCTCTCTAACACCTAGGTCGGACTGTCCGAGTTTTAAGGGACTATGCCTTATAGTATGGGCTCAGCATAGTCACAGGATGGGGAGGGATAGCCCAGTAAGCCCTTTAACATCTATGGACTGAGGTTGCTTTCTTCGTCAGGGGCATGATTAGGCCAATCCTTTTTATCCTTTCTTTTTCTGTTATCCTTTTAGAATTGTGCTTCCTTTTCTTTTTTCTTTCCTGAGGACTTAAGAGTGCCCGCAAAATAATTGTTCGGGTGAGTGAACCGAGGAGTGCGAGGCAAGAACTCACGCCGATCAGACGAGCTTAGCACGGCTCGCTAGGCGGGCCCCTCACCTCTTCGGTCACTGACCAAGTCTGCACGGCAACTTACGCTCACCCTGGTATTTCCCATAACCTTCCCTATCCCTCTTTGTTGTGAGCTACGACCAGGTTGTGACAAATAACTTAGTGGTGCTCACAACCCTTAATCCAATTCATGTCCTCATGCTACCACTTGATGGCAGCATGGGTACATGAATTATTCCACAAAACGATAACAAGCCCATCAGATTAAGAGGCCTGTAATGCAATCAGCAATGAACAGTTGGCCTAAATTACTTGTTTTCGTGTGGACATACAACGACCGGAGCTGTATTACAGAAAACAATTCCACCTTTTAGCACGTCCCGGCGCGCACGTCGAACAAAAACAAGAAAACAAACGAGGAAATCCCTAGGGCAAGAGGATTCAACCCGAAAATACAGTTTCGGGTGTATTTCAACAGCAGGAAAACTAAAATAGTATTAAAAGCAAGAAATGAACGCTTTCACTCTGCATATTTTGAAGTGCTGAGCATTTGAACTCAAGTGCTGCGTATTTATTTCTACCACTTCGCCGTGGTGTGAACGCACCTTCCTTTAAAAAAAAGGAAACTACAGGAAGTGGGAAGGAGACCACCACTAGTTGAGGAGGTTATATTCCTATAGCCCGCCCAGTTACCAGCCTTTTTGTCCCAATTTTCTAAGGAGCTCAGGGAAGTACCCCAATCAAGTGTGCCAGCCAGTAAGTGGAAATATTAGAATAAGTATGTTCCCGTATGTATATTAAGGCCAAAACAATTTAAAGGAAGTTAAGAATTCTTTTCGTGGATCCAGCATCTACTACAAGGTTAGTGTGCACATTGAATTTTTCTTTGCACAGTGGTAGGGGATAGAACCCCGTCCGCTATTTTTATTAATAGTGACAATATCACAGCCTTGATTAAAGACCATAGGTGGAAATAGCCTGACCGGGTTAATATCAATTTTAACGAAAAAACCCTATTATGGAGACACTAAAAGCGCCAGGGCATTTTGATGTAGTTTTAAATCAGTAAGGATATAATGTGTTAGTTTTCTTTTTATATATTTAATTGTTTATCATAATTTTTGCCATACAAAAATATAAAATTTATATAAAATTTGTTTGTGAAAATGAAAATTTTCCTACACGAGTGTAAAAACTGATAGCTTGATCTTTGATGACATAGGTTACGTTTTCTTTTTTTGAAAGAATCACGATAAAAAGGTGATACAACCCATATAAGCTAATCTTTCTTGCTATGAAATAAATCGTGCCGGAAGAGTGAATAATAGTAAATTAGGTTCTGTAATTTTGATAATGGTTATGTTTCGTTCGGGTTTCGGATTTTCATTGGATTTATAGGAATCGTGTAAACTAAAATAGAGAAGTTGTAACAGCAATTATTATAAATAGACAAAGTCGGAAGCATTTTATAGTGAATAATTTTCATTTACATAATATTATAGTGGACAATTCGAGTTTTTTTAGATATTGGTGAACCAGCGAAAATGAATGCATTCATTTACGTTTCGGAAAGATAGAATAGATACAATCATAAGTCTAAGATTATTGTAAATTTAAGCTCAAGGATGCTTAGTTCTTATAAGTAAAGTAGGAATTATTAAGATTTCAGTAGGAATTATTAAGATTTCTGTAGGAATTATTAAGATTTTTAATATGAATTATATAACCATGTTTTTGATGCTGTAGCTTATTCTTTTATTTCAGGAAACCCTGGAAATCTTCTCCTTCCCCCCATCCCTTATTCCTCTCTCCTCATGTTTGTTGCAAGGTTGATTTGATTTATACTTGTTTTTACTTTTTTTATATCAGCAAACCTTTTTAGGTTGGGACTGTACCCTAGCCAGACAGGGATGCGGTGAGTTAGCAGCTGAACTGTCAACATTGGAGTACATTTTCTGTTTAACGTTTTCATAACAGTTCAGTGCGGCTAAGAACAACAGGTGACACCAAACCTGTTGTTTTTCCTTCAATATGTTTCTCGTTTTGTTTTTATCCTTCGTGGCAGGCCTGAAAGACGGACTCCGCAAAATTCTTTCACCACAGGCAAGCGAACTTCAGTTTGCAATGTGTGATAGGATTTTCAAGGACTCACACCCCATACCGATGAGCTAGGACGTGTTGCCAACTAGCGCGTGTCACCTGAACATCCCGCGACAGCTTCACGTTGCTAAATCACTCGCACACATTACAAGATTTGTTATGGTCGCCTTTACTGGGTGAAATTTGAATTCGGCTATGCAAGCCGAATCCCTTATCTTTGAGTAGACCAATGGGGTTATGCCTATCATCTAACCTGCATTGGGACATCCTAACTCGAATTTCCAGGCACCCCACAATACTTACCTGCATTTCAGGGCACTAGATCCGGCTCCTATAGCCGAATCCAAGAGCATACACATTTTTCACCTGCAAAACACCTGAAATAAGAAAACCTGAAAAGGGATAAACAATTTTTTCATACGCGCATAATATTCGGCATTCGGTAGAACATAAAAATTCCCTTCTCAAAAAACCCCTCAAACGTTAAAATCGGTTTGCGGAGAGCTGAAGAAGATAATTTAATTCAATTCATTTTTCATATAATTTCTCAACTCTTGCACATAAATTCCCTAAAATTTACTAAAAGTTGCATTTCAATAGAAATTGCAACTGTCCGAATAACAGCACCCACCCAAGCCCCGCCTATAAACGGGAGAAATAACGAAACAAACGACAAAAATCCTCAGCCGCCGGTAAAAAGAATGAAAAATTACAGCCAAAAACGGCCCGGCTGCAAAATCTGTTCTAAAAATAGAATGATCTGCAAGTCAAAGCAGAAAATTGCAAGAGATTTGCGATTTACAATGAACATCTGGCATCAAGTGGCCTGATGACACCGTTTGAAAGCGAACAGTGCATGAAAAGGTTGGATGTCGGCAGCGGTATGGCATGAGAGTGTGTGCGGGTGTTCGGCTGGCAATAAGTCTCTAGATTGGCGCGAAGAGTGAGTTGGTTTCTGGATTGCAATATGGTCAGAAGTATTTCGTCGCGGGGGATTTCTTTTCGGTTTTGTCGCGGTATACAGGAAAGAAAGTGAAAAGGTTTTGGACAGGGAGAGAAAGTGATTTTTGTGATTTAATTTCGAAGTTTGAAAAAAAAAATTAGTTTAAAGATTTTCTTCAAAATGTCAATTTTGTGCAAATCTCTGGCGAACGCAATGACTGTTTATGTTGGTGACAAAGTGTTGTGAAATTCTATATTAAGAAATATATTGAAACGAGAGAGGGTCAGAGTGAAATGAAAAAGTTTTAAAGAAACCAAAAGCTAAATCATTAAATCATAAAGAACCAAAAAGTGAAAGCATAAACTTATACAGGAAGAAAAGTGAAACTAACAAATTTTAAAGAAACGTAAAGACACCAAAACAAAATTATAAAATTATGATGAAACCAAAGTGAAATCAAAAACTACAAGAAACAACAAGAAACAAAGGTAAAAGCATAGAATTTTTAAGAAACAATGAAAATTAATTCTGAAATCAGAAAATTATTAAAGAAACAACGAAAAGTAAATAGAGAAAGTATAAAATTATAATGAAACAAAAATGAAATTAACAAATTATAACGAAACGAAAAGACATCAGAACAAAAGTATAAAATTATAATGAAACATAAATGAAATTAACAATTTATAAAGAAACGAGAGAAAATCAAAGTGAAATGATAAAATTTTAAAGAAACCAAAAGCTAAATCATTAAATCATAAAGAACCAAAAAGTGACAGCATAAAATTATACAGGAAGAAAAGTGAAATTAACAAATTATAACGAAACGAAAAAACATCAGAACAAAAGTATAAAATTATAATGAACCAGAACTGAAATTAACAAATTATAACGAAACGAAAAGACATCAGAACAAAAGTATAAAATTATAATGAAACATAAATGAAATTATCAAATTATAACGAAACGAAAAGACATCAGAACAAAAGTATAAAATTATAATGAAACATAAATGAAATTAACAAATTATAACGAAACGAAAAGACATCAGAACAAAAGTATAAAATTATAATGAAACATAAATGAAATTAACAAATTATAAAGAAACGAAAAGACATCAGAACAAAAGTATAAAATTATAATGAAACATAAATGAAATTAACAAATTATAACGAAACGAAAAGACATCAGAACAAAAGTATAAAATTATAATGAAACATAAATGAAATTAACAAATTATAAAGAAACGAAAAGACATCAGAACAAAAGTATAAAATTATAATGAAACATAAATGAAATTAACAAATTATAACGAAACGAAAAGACATCAGAACAAAAGTATAAAATTATAATGAAACATAAATGAAATTAACAAATTATAACGAAACGAAAAGACATCAGAACAAAAGTATAAAATTATAATGAAACATAAATGAAATTAACAAATTATAAAGAAACGAAAAGACATCAGAACAAAAGTATAAAATTATAATGAAACATAAATGAAATTAACAAATTATAACGAAACGAAAAGACATCAGAACAAAAGTATAAAATTATAATGAAACATAAATGAAATTAACAAATTATAAAGAAACGAAAAGACATCAGAACAAAAGTATAAAATTATAATGAAACATAAATGAAATTAACAAATTATAACGAAACGAAAAGACATCAGAACAAAAGTATAAAATTATAATGAAACATAAATGAAATTAACAAATTATAACGAAACGAAAAGACATCAGAACAAAATTATGAAATTATAATGAAACCAAAGTGAAATCAAAAAAACTATGAGAAACGACGAGAGTTAAAAGTGAAATTATAAGGTTATAACGAAAAACTAAAGTGAAATAAAAGGAAAGACAGTTTGAAGATTTTAAAGTGAAATAAAAGGAAAGACAGTTTGAAAATTTTAAAGTGAAATAAAAGGAAAGACAGTTTGAAAACTTTAAAGTAAAATAAAATAAAAGACAACGTGAGAAAGACTAAAAAAAAATAAAGAAAAGACAGTATGAAAATTTTAAAGTGAAATAAAAGGAAAGACAGTTTGAAAATTTTAAAGTGAAATAAAAGGAAAGACAGTATGAAAACTTTAAAGTGAAATAAAAGGAAAGACAGTATGAAAACTTTAAAGTAAAATAAAATAAAAGACAACGTGAGAAAGACTAAAGAAAAATAAAGAAAAGACAGTGTGAAAATTTTAAAGAAAAATAAAGGGAAGACAGTATGAAAATTTTAAAGCGAAATAAAAGGAAGGACCAGCAAATTACTTGCGCAAAAAAAAAACAAAAAAAAAAAAGGGGGAGCCTCAGAATAGTGGTACCAAGAAGAATCTCCAGTCATATGGGTGAGTCCGTTCCATTATAAATAATTTCTTTCCTCCAAAGGCGAGGATATATCGGGCGTCCGACATACCGGGGTGCAACAAAATTTTTTTTAATTGCCTGGAAAATGCTGGTAAATGGTACAGCATAATCGCAAGTGAATTGTCTCGTTGCCCTAACATTTCGGTCAAAGTCATATGTATATAAGTATTGTTACAAGGATACCAGCTATTCATTACTTTCATATCTTTAAACCCTTAAGAAGAGTTATTGTAAACTAGTATAAATTTTGCTTTTAATGTTAGAGTAACGTTCGATCAAAGATTTTCATTTAAAGTTATTCATAGGTAATGACGTAAACTAGTCATTAAATTTAAAGGAATCATTCAATTATTTATAAACAGGGAAAAGAGGAAGACCATAACAGATCGATATATATATTCTTCAACAATTTTTTTTGTGAAAACTACGAATAACGTTCCAAGTAGTTATAATTGTCCATTTTTCGAAGAGATCCAATTGTGACAAGTTAGAGAAAAGAATGCGCATTTTTTTTTCTTCTCGAATCACATTTCTATAATATGATTGAGGCTGACAACTGAAATGGTCATAATTATGAGTGAGATAAGATGAAAGTTTTTTTCTATATTTCGTATATAAAATATTTTGAAGATTTACACATAAAATATATAAAAATTTTTTTTTTCTCGACAACCGAAATAATGCATAAGAATTTGAGTTTCTTTTTATATTCCGTATATAAAGTATTTTGAAGATTTTACACATAAAATGTAGAAATTTTTTTTTATTCGATAATGAGTGAAATAAGATGATAGATTTTTGTTCGTATGTATGTATAAACATAAAGTTTGTCTATTATAATTTTGGAAAATAATACGTAGCGATGGTCTTAGAAAAAACAGTAATTTTTTTGTAAAAACATAATTTTTGTTGTTGTCAGGATTATTACTAGTAGCCCAGATAGTAGTGTGTAAATAGAAATCAATAAGAATTTTTTTGTATCTCTCCTCAGAGCAACGTTGCAAAGGGGTAAATAGGCCCTAGCCATAAGCTAGACGGTCGTGTGCCCTCTCTGCTTTTACTTAAAATAAATTTTTATATGGGTCGTAATTAAACCCCCCTCTTTTCTCTCTCTCTCCTCGTCGTCCTTCTTAGGGCGGTCATGACAGCGCTACGTCGGTGGGCGGGGTCCTCACAATGAGGTGAGTGGCCCTCTCTCTTTTCAGGTTTTTTTCAAAGGGCATCCAGATGACAGCGGCCCCCTGGATGCATAGGGTGGTTGGGGCATGGGCCATGCAAGGGGAGTCATGCCACCAGACTCCCCCAACGAGATCCGGTAAGTCGAGCAACGCCTGCTCGTATCCTCTTCCTCCTGTTCTGTTCCTTTTTTTTTTTTGTTTCCTTTTTGAACTTAAAATCCTCTTTGGTTTTTTTTTCAAATTTCAAAATTTCCGTCATTTTTGTTCCTCTTTTTCCAGAATTTTCGCGGGTTTTCTTTTTAATTTATTTTTTTTGATCCATTTCTTTAAAATCAAATTTTTTTTTCTTTCCTTTTTTTTTCTTTTTCCCTTTTCTTTGCTTTTGCGCGCGTTTCGTCTCACCTATCCTATATCCCTCGGCATGATTTTCTTGCTTTTGTTGCGCGACCGCGGGCGGAGATGGCATCCCTTTTTGAAACCCCCCCCCCCCCTCTCTATCGCAATGCTAGCGATGCCAGCATGCCATCCTCCATCTCTGCCCAAGCATTTGCTGACAGATGAATGTCCAGCGGAGGCCGTGATCCTGGCTGACATCAACTGACTTTCAGTTGATGTCATCTAGAGTCATAGCCTGCCTTGGGCAATCATCCAGCAGCAGTGTCGGTCCCAGCCAGCAACAAGAGATGGCGCCCAACGGGTAGTCATCATTCACTCGATATACCGCTTCTTCTGAAACTGCAGCAGTTAGCTTGTAGCTGACTGTTGACCGAAAGAAGCGCGTTGTTCGCAACAAGAGATGGCGCCCAACGCGCTGGCCTTAAGGGTTCCGAGTAAGTGCAGGCTCGAAGCTCGCGGATAAGTAGCTCGAGCTCTGAACTCGGAACCTGAGCCTACGCGAATTAGTCTTCGAGGTGGTCAGGTCCTCTGGAACAGCGGCTTAAGGCTGTTACGTAGCCTACTGTCTGCCCGAGGACCTAACCATCTCAACCCCGTCGGCAGAGACTCTCCAGGAATAGCAGACGTATAGCAGGCGATAGCCAGCTGTCTGTCTTGGAGAGCCTCTGTCCGACATCCTTAGGGTTTCCTTCCCTTCCCTTTTCCTTCCTATATTTTTTTTTCAAAAACCCTTTTCTTTCCTAAAATTTTCTTTTCGTTTTTTTTAAAGTCGTTTTTTTCTCTTTTTCTCAATTTTTTTTTCAAATTTTATCCTTCCCTACCTATCTTCCTTTTCCCTCAGGAGGCACGACTGCATCGCCTGATGTCTGGAATGCACCACGTCTCCGAAGAAGGTCGGTGGCTGGCTGTTACTAGCCAACCAGTCGACTCGGAGACCTGATGTCTTCCATTCAAAATGTAATGACAGGTGTCCTCATCCTTGTTCCCCGGCAGGCGTTGTAGACTTGCTGAGGAGAGAGGACCACTCAGTGGGGTGGCCGTCCTACGAACAGCGAGGGAGGATCGTCGTTGAGAGAGAGAGAGAGATTAATACGGATTCATCGTAACTTGATTCTTTCAAATAATTTTTACTGGTGATTTTTTTTCTTTGGCTCACAAAATTTTTTTTCTACTTTAGCTCAAATTTTTAAACTTTGGCTCAGGTTTTCTTGTCTATTTTGGATTTGTGATTTTTTTAACTTTGGCTAAATTGAAATTTTTGCATATATTTTGGACCTTCTTATCGTTGAATCAATTTTTTTCATATAGTCTCAGATTTGGGATTGGTCCTTTTTAACTTTTGCTCAAATTTTTTTCTTTTCTCCTAGCAATGTAATTTTGGACTTGTGAATTTCTTGCGGCGATTCAAAAAATTTTTGTTGGTTTAGCTGAAATTTTTTTTCCCCTTTGGCTCAAAATTATTTTTCTAGTATATTTTGATTTGTGATTTTTTTTTACTCTTGCTTAAAATTATTTTCTCATATATTTTTGACTTGTGATTTTTTTTGCTTTTTGCTCCAAAAATTTTAACGTTGGTTCGAACTATTTTCTCAGATAGTTCTGAACTGGTGAATTTTTTTCTTAGGTTCAAAATTTATTTTTATTTTTCTCTTGAATTTTCTCCAAAACTTTGGCTCGAGTTTTTTTTTCTTGTGTTTCAGGTTTTGTTGTGGTTTTTTTTTGGTTTTGGATCGCTTACTTTGTCCCAGAATTTTGGAACGGAATTCTACTTCAAAGCTTCGGCTTGTTTCTTTGATCATTTTTTTTGGAATTTTCTTTTTTCGGAATTCGGGCGTGACATTTTGTTATCCTATATTGCGGACTGGAGATTGTTCAAAAACTTCGGCTCGATTGTAGTACCAGGTCTTTGGAAGGATTTAAGGAATTTTTTTGTTGAAACATCGTCGCAATTTGAGATTGCAGGGAACTCCAAGGACAACTGCAAGTTAAGATAACACTGGTCCCCTACCTAGTGGCAAAATGTGGGTAGCTCGTTCCCCGCCTGGAGCTTCGGCGGTCCCACCGAAGTTATGTACCGTCTGTATGGACAACCTAGCCACAAGCAACGCAATACTGACTAGCTGTGGACACGAGTTTCACGAGCACTGCCTACGCCAGTGGGAGAAAACAAGCCAAGTATGTCCCAATTGCCGACAGGAACTGCATAATCGGAACGACGGAACGGGTGCTATCAACCGTAGGTACAATACGAGAGCTGCTACGCGACAACCAGCGACGTCACCCCCTGAAGAGGTACGGCTAGCGGAGCCACAAGCTCAAAGTTCGAGATCAGCCTCAACAACAGCTTCATCTCGGAGTCCAGAGGAGGCTCATGGAAGTACGCGGCCCACATCTCGCGCGCAGTCCACCATTGCAGGTGAGCTGCCTCCGGAGGACGTCCCGCTGGACAGGTCCACCAGCACACAAGCGCTGTTGGCAGCTATAAGGATTCAAATCGCCGACGCTGTTAGGGAAGAAGTGGCGAGAGGCCTCCAACAACACCGGTCACCACAAGCTCCACAATCACGTCTAGCGGCAGCAAACTCCTGGGCAAACGCTTCTCGAGACATACCTAGTCTCGACAATATGAGGGAACAACCCGGACCTGATTTCATCTCCGTTCGGCCAAGTCAGCAGAGACATCAATATATTCCACCATATCAGTCCAACCAGCACTACCAGCATGACCAGTATGAAACCCCTAACCCGCAACGACACAGTCACCATGGATACAACCGGCCAAGGCGCTCAGCAAGTCCCATCAGAAGATGGCAACTGATGTATGATGGGGATAACTCAAAACTGGACGTAGAAGAGTTCATATTCCGCGTGGAGACACTGACGAGAACCACGTTAGGTGGAGATCTCAACCTAGTCGTCGATAATCTACATACCCTCCTGGGAGGAAGAGTGAACGGATGGTTCTGGACAGTGCGACGACAGAACCCATCCCCGCCATGGGAACACGTAAAGCTGGCACTGAGGACAGATTGGGGTGAACACAGAAGTGACGTTGACATCAGAAGGAGGATGTTGAACCGACGACAGAGGCCCAACGAGCTCTTTGCATCCTATTGCCAGGACATGGTGCACTTGCGAAACCAGCTGCGTGCTCCCATGACGGAGATGGAATTCATCGAAAACGTTCGCACCAACTTACTACCCTCCATACAGGAACAAATTTGTTTGCACCATACAACATCAGTGGCGCAGCTTCGGGCTTTAGTTATGGAAGTGCAGACCACCAGAGCACGCATTCGTTCATCTTTACCATCCATGTACAACCGGTCGAGAGTTGAGGAATATTACCTGCCCGAAAATACGATGAGGCACGACGAGGATATGGTTGACCGCACGTCAGAAAATGGACGACATGTAGCTGCCATCGAACCGGCCCAAAGGCCGACGCCAATCTGCTGGAACTGTGACCAGCCTGGACACTACTATACAGACTGCAATAGAGAGCCACAGGGTTTCTTTTGTTATGGATGCGGACGGAAGGGAGTTGTTAAGCCTAGGTGCCCTGTCTGCGTTCAGAAAAACCTGAGGAAGGTCGGGGGCAGCAACATCAGTCCTCGACCGACAGCATACTATCGGAGGCCAGTAGAGCAGAGGGACAATGGACCGCGGCCGAATCCAGCACTGCTTACGACTCCTCAACAGCCGCCTACATCCCAACAGGAATAACAACTATTAGACCAGACATAACCCCCGTACACTCAACACCGGATATAACATCTTCATCAGACTTATTGCCACTGTCGACCATTCCCACCGAAGACAACGAGAGCAGGTCAATGGTATGCCCGCCTAACTTAATGGACCAGTTAATAGACGCATCGGATAACAGCACTACTTCTGAGATGCAAATACCATTGGTGCCTATACGTTTTACACCACCCAATGCACAATCAGGCGAGACCAAGGCAGGGCCCATACAGTTACTGCAGCGACACACAACCGTCCCGATTGAAGAACGGATTACACCAACTGCTCGACCTCTGAAGCCTTACCACCAACGGCTCAGAGAGTATCAGGAAGCCAGACAGAGAATATTTGCTGAAATTGATCCTGTAAACGACACCACCCTCCCAAGGAAACCCAAGCGCTCAACCTTACGGCTGAGAGCATTTTGGACAAAGGTCCGAGAGAACAGGAAGAGGTTGGCCTCAGCATTCGTGACTGCGCCTCACGACATCCGGCCTTATGCCGAGGTGTTATTGCTGGGCCAGACTCTTTCTGGTCTCCTGGACAGTGGAGCCAGCGTCAGCGTTCTGGGTAAGGATGCAGTGGAGAGGTTGGCTAAAGCTCAAGTTTCGTGGAGCAAGTATCGGACGAAGCTCATGGTAGCCAACGGAGAGACACCCGAGGTACTGGGCCACGCGGACGTGCAGGTCACCTTTCGCGGTGATACCAAGGCTGTACGTCTGTACATAGTGCCCAGCCTGACTCAAGAATTATATCTCGGAGTGGATTTTTGGAGACTCTTCAACTTGGCACCGGATATTATTGGCAACGTTTCAGCAGCAACTATATGGCCCCGACCAGCAACGATAGTAAGCATGTCTCAACCCCTGGACCCAAACCAATATCCATTATCTACAACGGACCAACTTCGCCTACAACAGGTAAAGCAACTCTTCCCGTCGTATTCAACGCTAGGTCTCGGGAAGACAGAGTTAGTCCAACACCTGATAGACGTAGGAGACGCTGCTCCCATCAAGCAGCGTTTTTATCCGGTCTCACCAGCCGTGCAACAGCTGATGGACGCCGAACTTCACCGAATGAAAGAACTGTGCGTGATAGAGGAAAGCCAGAGCCCGTGGAGTTCGCCCGTGGTCCTAGTGCGGAAGCCAGGCAAGGTCAGGCTGTGCTTTGATGCGAGGAAGGTCAATGCGGTGACCAAGAAGGATGCCTATCCACTACCGCATATAGATGGCATCCTTAGTAGACTTCCTCCAGCAAGGTACATTACCAGCCTTGACCTCAAAGATGCTTTCTGGCAGATCCCACTGGACCAACAATCGCGCGAAAAAACAGCTTTCACAGTCCCCGGCCACCCCCTCTATCACTATACGGTGATGCCATTTGGGCTGTGCAACGCGCCCCAGACAATGTGCCGGCTGATGGACAAGGTCATCCCCTACGATCGTCGAGACCAGGTGTTGGTGTATCTCGATGACCTGTTGGTGCTGACGGAGGACTTCGACTCCCACCTATCGCTCCTCGCTAAGGTGGCGGAATGTTTGAGGAAGGCTGGACTTACGATAAACGTGGAGAAAAGTAAGTTCTGCTTAAAGGAAGCGCGGTACTTAGGGTACATCATCGGTAATGGAGGGATAAAGACGGACCCCGAGAAGGTCGCAGCCATAGTCGAATACCCTCCCCCTAAGTCCGTTCGTCAAGTGCGCCGATTTCTGGGCATGGCAGGTTGGTACAGAAAGTTCATTCCGAACTACGCCGACCTGTCAGCATCCATTACGGATACGCTGAAGAAGTCCAGCAAATTTGTCTGGACCAGCGAAGCCCAATCCGCATTTGAGCAGCTCAAAAAGCAGCTAACTTCTTCCCCGGTGTTGGTAAGTCCTGACTTCACCAAGCCCTTCGTCATCCAGTGCGATGCGAGTAAACAGGGTGTGGGCGGAGTCTTGATCCAGTTGGACGACGAGGGAAACGAAAGACCGCTTGCATATGTGTCCAAGAAGTTGAATTCGGCCCAACGCAATTACACCATTACGGAACTGGAATGTTTGGCAGCGATGATCAGCATTGAAACATTCAGGGCATACGTCGAACTCATGCCATTTAAGGTGGTGACGGACCATGCGAGCCTGCAATGGCTGATGTCCCAAAAGGACCTCAATGGACGCCTGGCCCGGTGGAGTCTAAAGCTTCAGGGCTTCGACTTCACCATAGAACACCGTAAGGGCAGCCTGAACGTGGTACCGGACGCGTTATCCCGCGTACACTGTGAAGAAATAGCAGCCGTTGATCCACCAACAGTACGCGAACAAGGCCCGCAGGTTGACCTAGATGCACCAGACTTCGACTCTCAAGAATATCAGGACCTTCGGGACCGAGTCGAGAAGCATAAGTCATCACTGCCGGACTTAACTTTGTGCGACGGCTATGTGTATATTCGGACGCAGCCCAGAACTGGTGATCCAGTTCAGGAAGAAGAAGCCTGGAAGCTTTGGATTCCGCGGGGCCTGGTACCTGAAGTCATTGCGAGAGTGCATGATCCGCCACAATCTTCACATGGAGGAATAGGTAAGACGTTAGAGCGAATACGACGACACCTGTATTGGCCCAAGATGACCGCTGATGTACGAGCCTATGTGTTAGCCTGCGACACCTGCAAGGAGACGAAAGCCCCAAATTCCATTTTACGACCACCAATGGGAGCTCAAGCGTAGACCGAAAGACCATGGCAACGAGTGTACATGGACCTACTAGGGCCATATCCCCGCACGAAACAAGGCCATGTGTGTATCCTGATAGCACTTTTCCAAGTATCCCTTGCTAAAACCATTGAAAAGAGCGAGTACCTCATTAATTAGCGAACATATTGAAGAAGAAATCTTTCACAAATTCGGCGTTCCAGAAACAATCGTCACGGATAACGGTAGTCAGTTCCGCTCAGGGCAATTCGGGAAGCTACTGGAAAGATATGGCATCCACCATTTGCGGACTGCCCCATATTCGCCCTAAGCCAATGCGTCGGAGCAAGTCAACAGATCCGTATTGTCAGGCATTCGAGCATACATCCAGAATAGCCATGACCGGTGGGATGAAAAACTTAGCAGCATAGCTAGCTCCTTGCGGAGCTCTGTACACCAGGCATTAGGTTGTTCTCCATACAAGGCACTGTTTGGACTACAAATGGTGGAACATGCTTCAACCTATGCTCTCCTACGCCGCTTACAATGCGTTGGGGAACCTATAGAAGTCGACTCCGCAGACAAGCTTCAACTCCTGCACACCCAGATTCGTCAAAACCTAGATAAGGCCTTCGAGCGCGGAGCCAGGTCGTACAACTTAAGAGCAAAGGCAGTGGAGTTTAAAATCGGACAAGAAGTCTTCCGAAGGAACTTCCAACCAAGTAATTTCGAGAAACAAACCAACGCCAAGCTCTGTAAAAAGTTTATTAAGTGTCGAGTGAGATCGCGAAAGGGAAATTCTTTGTACGAGCTGGAGGACTTAAAGGGTCAACTCATCGGAGTATACCACGCGAAGGATATTCGGCCCTGAAGCGCGGCAACATGACAGGGGAGATATCATTGGGACTCACGCGTCTCTCATTAGGACGACGTGCTTGTCTCGATGATATCACCGCTGAGGTCAGGTACTGATTCCAACGACTGCTCCCTCATTAGGTGTATGTCTGGGGGAATCTGAGACCTGGCGAGCCGCGATGGCAAACCAGCCGCGTCTTCAGAAAAGCCGCTATCAGCGACCAGGTTGTCCAGCAATTATCCTTCCCATAACCCCTGAATTGCATAATTTGCTCCGAGCCTTCAGCATATTCTACCGGCGTGAAGCTTGTGTTTACGCCTTACTTATAGCCCCATCAGGCTTCAATTCGCATCCCTAGCTAACAACATTTCAACCCTCGCACTGTGCGGCCAGCGTTGCCCATGAATGACACCCAATATTGCATAATAAGCTCCGAGCCCTCCGCAACTCTACCGACACAACATTTGTGTATGTGTCTCATCCTAACGCCTGCCAACGGCTTCAATTTGTACCGCCAACAGTTTTACCGCCCTAGTCAGGTCAGCCTTGTTAGTAGTCTCATCGACCAATGCGCATATCCTAGAACAATTGTTCAGTTTGTATATCTCAGAACCCTCAGCATCTCTACCGGCGTGAAGTTTGTGTTCTCGCCTCACACTACAGCCTACAACGGCTTCAATTTCAACACCCATCGAAAATTTTTTGTGCTGCCCGAACCATCAGGCCAATCTCCCAACTCGCAGACATTTGAGGAAAATGGATGGGAACCGGTCCCGCAAGGATCCGGTCTGGAAGCGTGGCAACACAGTCAGGGATGCTTTCGTGAAGATAGCCATACTGGAGTGTGTGTGTCCTCGTCTAATGATGATAGATGTCCACGAGTAGTGAGTCTTAGGACCATAGTGCCGGCGTGACGTAAACTTAAGAAGAAGGTACATACACATACCAAGGTCCAGTCTGCACGGCAGGAATCCCGAGCTTTGACCTGATCGTGGGGGGAGGCGTCCGGCTACTCGTGGAGGGATCATCGGGGCTCACGCGTCTCTCATTAGGACGACGTGCTGTCCCGATGAGACCACTACTGAGGTTAGACTATGATTTCACCGGCTGCTCTCTCACAAGGAGTATGTCCGGAGGAATCTTAGTCCTGACGAGCGGGACGAAGAACCAGCCACATTATCCTGACCGGCCGTCAACGGTGATCCGGTAGTACACCATTGACCATTTCCATACCTATCTCGTCAGTCCGCACCGAGCCCTCAGCTAAATTTTTACCGACGTAAAGCTCTTGTTTACGTCTTTTCTCAAGGCATGTTTCATGCCTCTCAAGTCTTCTTACGTAACATTTTTTTGTTTTTGTCAAAATTTGCAGCCACTGGTTACTCCGTTGCCCTCGTAAGGTATCCGGCGATTCGAATTGTGGAATGTGAGAACCCCACAATTGAGATGTTAATGGCGGCCTAGTTCACGTAGTGGAACAGTAGATGTCCTCCCGACACAATCTTCCACTCCTAACCTCTCCTTAAGAGACCTTCTGGTTAGGCTTGGCCCATGGGCCCCTCAACACTACTTCTGCGCCCTTTTCTTACAGGCCTTAGTGCTTTTCCGTCTTAACGACTGGTGAACTATTTTGTGAGACCGCTCACAATCATCCAAGAGATGTCGTCCTTAACGGACCCTGCCCCGCCGCCCTCGCCCTCTTTCCGCTCACCACCGGACACGCTTAGTCTTAAAGACCGGCTAGCTCAGATAAAGCATGAGACTGCGGATGGGGCGTGCCACACATTGGGCGCCTGGCAAAGCTGCGAGAGTGTCAGCGACCTTTCTCAGCCTCCTCTGTCCTCGCTGGCTCAGCAGCCGACGCTTCCCTGTTATGGTCGCCTTTACTGGGTGAAATTTGAATTCGGCTATGCGCGCCGAATCCCTTATCTTTGAGTAGACCAATGGGGTTATGCCTATCATCTAACCTGCATTGGGACATCCTAACTCGAATTTCCAGGCACCCCACAATACTTACCTGCATTTCAGGGCACTAGATCCGGCTCCTATAGCCGAATCCAAGAGCATACACATTTTTCACCTGCAAAACACCTGAAATAAGAAAACCTGAAAAGGGATAAACAATTTTTTCATAAGCGCATAATATTCGGCATTCGGTAGAACATAAAAATTCCCTTCTCAAAAAACCCCTCAAACGTTAAAATCGGTTTGCGGAGAGCTGAAGAAGATAATTTAATTCAATTAAATCATCTTCATATAATTTCTCAACTCTTGCACATAAATTCCCTAAAATTTACTAAAAGTTGCATTTCAATAGAAATTGCAACTGTCCGAATAACAGCACCCACCCAAGCCCCGCCTATAAACGGGAGAAATAACGAAACAAACGACAAAAATCCTCAGCCGCCGGTAAAAAGAATGAAAAATTACAGCCAAAAACGGCCCGGCTGCAAAATCTGTTCTAAAAATAGAATGATCTGCAAGTCAAAGCAGAAAATTGCAAGAGATTTGCGATTTACAATGAACATCTGGCATCAAGTGGCCTGATGACACCGTTTGAAAGCGAACAGTGCATGAAAAGGTTGGATGTCGGCAGCGGTATGGCATGAGAGTGTGTGCGGGTGTTCGGCTGGCAATAAGTCTCTAGATTGGCGCGAAGAGTGAGTTGGTTTCTGGATTGCAATATGGTCAGAAGTATTTCGTCGCGGGGGATTTCTTTTCGGTTTTGTCGCGGTATACAGGAAAGAAAGTGAAAAGTTTTGGACACGGAGAGAAAGTGATTTTTGTGATTTAATTTCGAAGTTTGAAAAAAAAAATTAGTTTAAAGATTTTCTTCAAAATGTGAATTTTGTGCAAATCTCTGGCGAACGCAATGACTGTTTATGTTGGTGACAAAGTGTTGTGAAATTCTATATTAAGAAATATATTGAAACGAGAGAGGGTCAGAGTGAAATGAAAAAGTTTTAAAGAAACCAAAAGCTAAATCATTAAATCATAAAGAACCAAAAAGTGAAAGCATAAACTTATACAGGAAGAAAAGTGAAACTAACAAATTTTAAAGAAACGTAAAGACACCAAAACAAAATTATAAAATTATGATGAAACCAAAGTGAAATCAAAAACTACAAGAAACAACAAGAAACAAAGGTAAAAGCATAGAATTTTTAAGAAACAATGAAAATTAATTCTGAAATCAGAAAATTATTAAAGAAACAACGAAAAGTAAATAGAGAAAGTATAAAATTATAATGAAACAAAAATGAAATTAACAAATTATAACGAAACGAAAAGACATCAGAACAAAAGTATAAAATTATAATGAAACATAAATGAAATTAACAATTTATAAAGAAACGAGAGGAAATCAAAGTGAAATGATAAAATTTTAAAGAAACCAAAAGCTAAATCATTAAATCATAAAGAACCAAAAAGTGACAGCATAAAATTATACAGGAAGAAAAGTGAAATTAACAAACTATAACGAAACGAAAAAACATCAGAACAAAAGTATAAAATTATAATGAACCAGAACTGAAATTAACAAATTATAACGAAACGAAAAGACATCAGAACAAAAGTATAAAATTATAATGAAACATAAATGAAATTAACAAATTATAACGAAACGAAAAGACATCAGAACAAAAGTATAAAATTATAATGAAACATAAATGAAATTAACAAATTATAAAGAAACGAAAAGACATCAGAACAAAAGTATAAAATTATAATGAAACATAAATGAAATTAACAAATTATAAAGAAACGAGAGAAAATCAAAGTGAAATGATAAAATTTTAAAGAAACCAAAAGCTAAATCATTAAATCATAAAGAACCAAAAAGTGACAGCATAAAATTATACAGGAAGAAAAGTGAAATTAACAAATTATAACGAAACGAAAAAACATCAGAACAAAAGTATAAAATTATAATGAACCAGAACTGAAATTAACAAATTATAACGAAACGAAAAGACATCAGAACAAAAGTATAAAATTATAATGAAACATAAATGAAATTAACAAATTATAACGAAACGAAAAGACATCAGAACAAAAGTATAAAATTATAATGAAACATAAATGAAATTAACAAATTATAAAGAAACGAAAAGACATCAGAACAAAAGTATAAAATTATAATGAAACATAAATGAAATTAACAAATTATAACGAAACGAAAAGACATCAGAACAAAAGTATAAAATTATAATGAAACATAAATGAAATTAACAAATTATAACGAAACGAAAAGACATCAGAACAAAATTATGAAATTATAATGAAACCAAAGTGAAATCAAAAAAACTATGAGAAACGACGAGAATTAGAAGTGAAATTATAAGGTTATAACGAAAAACTAAAGTGAAATAAAAGGAAAGACAGTTTGAAGATTTTAAAGTGAAATAAAAGGAAAGACAGTTTGAAAATTTTAAAGTGAAATAAAAGGAAAGACAGTTTGAAAACTTTAAAGTAAAATAAAATAAAAGACAACGTGAGAAAGACTAAAGAAAAATAAAGAAAAGACAGTATGAAAATTTTAAAGTGAAATAAAAGGAAAGACAGTTTGAAAATTTTAAAGTGAAATAAAAGGAAAGACAGTATGAAAACTTTAAAGTGAAATAAAAGGAAAGACAGTATGAAAACTTTAAAGTAAAATAAAATAAAAGACAACGTGAGAAAGACTAAAGAAAAATAAAGAAAAGACAGTGTGAAAATTTTAAAGAAAAATAAAGGGAAGACAGTATGAAAATTTTAAAGCGAAATAAAAGGAAGGACCAGCAAATTACTTGCGCAAAAAAACAAAAAACAAAAAAAAAAGGGGGAGCCTCAGAATAGTGGTACCAAGAAGAATCTCCAGTCATATGGGTGAGTCCGTTCCATTATAAATAATTTCTTTCCTCCAAAGGCGAGGATATATCGGGCGTCCGACATACCGGGGTGCAACAAAATTTTTTTTAATTGCCTGGAAAATGCTGGTAAATGGTACAGCATAATCGCAAGTGAATTGTCTCGTTGCCCTAACATTTCGGTCAAAGTCATATGTATATAAATATTGTTACAAGGATACCAGCTATTCATTACTTTCATATCTTTAAACCCTTAAGAAGAGTTATTGTAAACTAGTATAAATTTTGCTTTTAATGTTAGAGTAACGTTCGATCAAAGATTTTCATTTAAAGTTATTCATAGGTGATGACGTAAACTAGTCATTAAATTTAAAGGAATCATTCAATTATTTATAAACAGGGAAAAGAGGAAGACCATAACAGATCGATATATATATTCTTCAACAATTTTTTTTGTGAAAACTACGAATAACGTTCCAAGTAGTCATAATTGTCCATTTTTCGAAGAGATCCAATTGTGACAAGTTAGAGAAAAGAATGCGCATTTTTTTTTTCTTCTCGAATCACATTTCTATAATATGATTGAGGCTGACAACTGAAATGGTCATAATTATGAGTGAGATAAGATGAAAGTTTTTTTCTATATTTCGTATATAAAATATTTTGAAGATTTACACATAAAATATATAAAAAATTTTTTTTTCTCGACAACCGAAATAATGCATAAGAATTTGAGTTTCTTTTTATATTCCGTATATAAAGTATTTTGAAGATTTTACACATAAAATGTAGAAATTTTTTTTTATTCGATAATGAGTGAAATAAGATGATAGATTTTTGTTCGTATGTATGTATAAACATAAAGTTTGTCTATTATAATTTTGGAAAATAATACGTAGCGATGGTCTTAGAAAAAACAGTAATTTTTTTGTAAAAACATAATTTTTGTTGTTGTCAGGATTATTACTAGTAGCCCAGATAGTAGTGTGTAAATAGAAATCAATAAGAATTTTTTTGTATCTCTCCTCAGAGCCCCGTTGCAAAGGGGTAAATAGGCCCTAGCCATAAGCTAGACGGTCGTGTGCCCTCCCACGGAGGGGGTATCTCTGCTTTTACTTAAAATCTTAAAATAAATTTTTATATGGGTCGTAATTAAACCCCCCTCTTTTCTCTCTCTCCTCGTCGTCCTTCTTAGGGCGGTCATGACAGCGCTACGTCGGTGGGCGGGGTCCTCACAATGAGGTGAGTGGCCCTCTCTCTTTTCAGGTTTTTTTCAAAGGGCATCCAGATGACAGCGGCCCCCTGGATGCATAGGGTGGTTGGAGCATGGGCCATGCAAGGGGAGTCATGCCACCAGACTCCCCCAACGAGATCCGGTAAGTCCAGCAACGCCTGCTCGTATCCTCTTCCTCCTGTTTTGTTCCTTTTTTTTTTTTTTGTTTCCTTTTTGAACTTAAAATCCTCTTTGGTTTTTTTTTCAAATTTCAAAATTTCCGTCATTTTTGTTCCTCTTTTTCCAGAATTTTCGCGGGTTTTCTTTTTAATTTTTTTTTTTTGATCCATTTCTTTAAAATCAAATTTTTTTTTCTTTCCTTTTTTTTTCTTTTTCCCTTTTCTTTGCTTTTGCGCGCGTTTCGTCTCACCTATCCTATATCCCTCGGCATGATTTTCTTGCTTTTGTTGCGCGACCGCGGGCGGAGATGGCATCCCTTTTTGAAACCCCCCCTCTCTATCGCAATGCTAGCGATGCCAGCATGCCATCCTCCATCTCTGCCCAAGCATTTGCTGACAGATGAATGTCCAGCGGAGGCCGTGATCCTGGCTGACATCAACTGACTTTCAGTTGATGTCATCTAGAGTCATAGCCTGCCTTGGGCAATCATCCAGCAGCAGTGTCGGTCCCAGCCAGCAACAGATTTCCCAAAAAGAACATCACTTTCTAAAAATCCTAATTGATGTGCAACAGAGTTTCATTGGTAAAACACTTTTGAAGATCATTTACCACATATAACTCAAAATAATAATCATTACAGTGCATTGATCAAGCTTATTGCAGAAAGATACTTAAAGAAAAGGTATTTCTTCTTAGCAAAAAGTATCTTCGAAAAATAGGTTTGTTTGTTTCGCTGTAAGTGACATGTAAGTGTAATTTGCTGTCAATTATATTTAACGGAACGTGTTTTGGTTAATAAAATTTTTTAATATCACAAATAAAATAGAAAATAATATATTGCCGACTTTAATGCAAGAAATTATGTGTGACTCGTCTGATAATTAATTAAAATCACTTCAATTCAGACCGGCTTTGTTTGACAATTGCCTGACAAATGTCAAATATCTGCCTGCACCTTAGAATATATGACCATGATTACACGATGCGCTTAAGAGGTTATATACAAAGTTGGGGCTCAAAAAATCGAAAATTTTTTGATTGCATATTCTGAAAGTACATACTTTCGAAAATTTTGTGTGAAATTTCATCCAGATCGGAGCACTAGATTTCAAATGACAGCCGTTCGCAGCGCCATCCATAAGCACTTGGCGAGCGACGTCCAAAAACTTTAAACGCGATGATCACGGAATAGAGTTTTTTGAAAAGTACCGTTGCGGTGAACGTGATATCTCAAAAACTTTTCAAACCGATTTTAATAATTTTTTTTAAATTGTTCGTATTTACAATCTCGTGTACTTGAACGGTTCCTTTTTCATCTAAAAATTTTCGATTGTTTGCAATGAATTTTTGTTTAGAATTTTGAACACCTAAAAAATCGATTGTTTTGTCAACATGGTTTTTTTATTGGAAAAAAAATAATTTCGGAAACCGAACCGTTCAAGTACACCACAATACATTTTTCTTCAATAATTTTTTTACTCTTTTGATTTAAGTTAAGCGGTTCGCCTTGGAGAGTGTTCACCGCAAGCCTCTGCAAAAAAACGCGCTCCGAGAGAGGGGCCATAACTCCGACAATTTTTAATATTTTTTTATAATTCAACTTGTTTTTTTTTTCTTCGATATTACTAACAACAAATTATCTTTCGCTTTTTCTAATAAAATTTGCATAAAACCCTTAAAAAAAATCACCAACTTAGCTCACTTTTTCCCCTCAACTATGTATATAACCCCTTAAGCGCACGTTCTGCACGAAACCATAGACGAAGGGCGAGGTGGGAAACATGATAGGAAAAGCGCATGAAAACTAAAAATGACGTGCACTTCGGAACGAAACAGGTATCATTGCCGCGTTTCATTTTCATTTGTGAACAAGTTGCTAGCTAAATGAATTTAGCGCGAAATTTAATTGAAGAAAACTGTTTTATAAAAATTGTGCGTGATTAAATAAAGACTGTATATGATTAAATAAAACAGCTGTGTGTAATTAAATAAAAATATAGTTTGCGTTTATAAGGGTTTACAAATGTTTAATAGTATGCCAAGTATGATAAAAAGTGAATCAAATTTAAATAGATTTAAGAGTATGTTAGTAGAATATATCAAATTAAATTTTTAGAAAGCGGAGTACTGCTTATTGTCTAAGACTGTATGATATTTGGAAACAAAAAGAATGTATGAGTGTGTTGTATGGCATAAATATTGCTAATAAATGAATTGAATTTAAATAAAGAATGTGTGTAGTAAAATAAAAACAGTTTGTGACTAAACAAAATCATTAAATTAAATTAAACTATTAAAAAAAAACTTTAAAAATGTTAAACTGGAATAAAGCTCAGGCGACATTATTCATTGAAATTTATCAACAATTTCCTGAACTTTACGATGTTAAAATTCCGAAATATCGAAATAAAATCATTTCCAATCATTCCATTGCCAACATCATTTGGTTCGTCACGAACGTAAAGCCCAAAATACAATGAGGCCGAC
>OZ038372.1:85183270-85336270 GCA_964036015.1 Leptarthrus brevirostris | reverse complement strand
TAGAAACAAAAACCGCAAAACGATTTGCTCGTATTTTATTTCTATGCAGAATTATCTCCAACATTTCTTTTTCAAATTCTCTTAAGAAGTGTGACTTTTAAAAGTACTCCACTGACCCCGCGGTTCAGAAGCTAGATTAGGAAATTATAAGACCGCTAGCGACTAGCAGAAATATTCTTAGAAGTGGTTACCATGGACGAGTTCCACGCAAGAAATATTTTCGCACCATTTTTTTATCTCTGAATCTCCCATCCATTCAAAATCTCTTAAGAATTGTGACTTTTAAAAGTACTCCACTGACCCCGCGGTTCAGCAGCTAGATTATGAAATTATTAGACCGCTGGCGACTAGCAGAAATATTCTTAGAAGTGGTTACCATGGACGAGTTCCACGCAAGAAATATTTTCGCACCATTTTTTTAATCTCTGAATCCCCACGCACCTTTTTTATCTCTGAATCCCCCCGTATATTGCACCTTTTTTTATCTCTGAATCCCCACGCACATTGCACCTTTTTTTTTATCTCTGAATCCCCATGCACATTGCACCTTTTTTCTATCTCTGAATCCCCACGTATATTGCACCTTTTTTTTTATTTCTGAATCCCCACGCACATTGCACCTTTTTTTTTATCTCTGAATCCCCATGCACATTGCACCTTTTTTTTATCTCTGAATCCCCATATTCCTACTACTGAGCTAATTGATAAGGGAGCTGACTATAGAAATTAATAATTTGGTCGCAATGTTGTGGTCGTTGGGTGATAAGGTTTTGTAGATGAACCTGGGCTCGTGCTGAAGATAAGAGTTTGCTGCTTTGAGTTTTTACTATGCCGGATATTTTCGGCGGGAGCTTTTACTACGAGTGATGATAAAATAAGTTGCTAGTGTAGGATTACGTAATTTGGGTAGTAATATATCTTGAGGTCAATGGATTTCCGAGATATTGAGTATGGTCAGTAATTATGAAGTTGAAATTGTTATGAACATTTTCTATATATTTTCTGGAAGATATTTATGAAAATAATTTCGTGTTTAACCACGTTTTGTGCTAATGATGAATTTACAGGGGGAACTGCAGAGAAATTAAGCACTTGAGCGTGAGAAAATTTTGTAAAATAGTATAGGAATATTTCTTCTTGAATTGTATTTAAGTATTCATTGATTTTTTATTCTTTTCTTTATAGTATTTCTTAATAAAGATTTCACCACTTTGAGTAAATGGGTGAAGATTGTTTTTTTGTTTTTGCAACTTCTTATTTCTATGAGATCATTTGTTTCCAAGCAAGTTCTAACATGTTCTCAATAATGTAGATTCAAAAGGAAATTGCGGTTTTTAATTTTTTCCAAAGGATATTGTGGTTGCCGTTTGCATCCCCCACTCTAGTTCTATTATACCTCACTTCTTACATAAATATCAAGAGTTCTTAGGTAGTCTTTTAGTATTCATAGTGAAGTCAACCAGTGAAATTGTCGCAATTAAAATTCGTGTTCGGACTCAGATTAAAATAATAAATTTTGTGTCATCTCCTTACAAAAAAAAAAAAATGTATCAACAAGCTATCAACGAAGCAGTCATCGAAGACTTCGAAGTATTGGAGGAGCTAAATTCTGTAAATTTTAAGCCTGCACTCGCTGTTAAAGATATGGAAGAATCGCAGAATTATAAAATCATAAGCTGCAGAAGATCAACCACGAAATATGGAGCCAGGATTCTTTAAGAACTAGAGAGTTATCATGTTTTCTTGCCGCCTAGATTCGACGCTAAAATAACTGATCGTTCAATTGACAAAATTAACAATGGAGGTTTCTTTGTTGAAAGAAAAGCAGCAGGTGGCAGCTATTTTAATTTAATGTTTTCTAAGATAAAACCTAGCACTGGCTATTATTTAAATTTATAAAGAAATAAATAAAGTATTTTTATTAAATATATGTTTCATTCCACTTAACCTTACAATCATTTCCCTCTAGAGCTTGAAAATATTAAAAGTTATTTGCAGGCTGACAATTGAATCATAAATGCAGGAGGATGGTATATATATGACAACTTCATAAAATTCAATTAGTTCTCGACTTCAAGTCACCATGATAGCATTAAAAATGGATAGACGTTCAATAAATCTTTTATTTTTATCGCTATGCATCTTACATATTAATAGTTTACCGATCCCGTTAAGTGTAAACCTATTGGATAAAAGTAGCACCAATTTAGATTTTGCGCTCACTCTACCAAATAATGATTCTATTCAAATTGGATTAACTTTTAAACTGATGACTTACAGTAACACAAGCAATTCCAAAGAAGATTCAGCTTCTACCTTAAAAGAAAGTAATGACGAGCCAATTCCTATTACTACATCAAGGACTACTACGATTGATAATCCTAAAAAGAAATTTGTGTCTATTGACGAGGCCATTGAAGGTTTCAGGCAAGAACTATTAAAGAAAGAACTGGATATTGCAGGAATTATTGAGAGCAAAGATATATTTTACAGACACTTTAAACTTGAATTCGATGACGAAACTATGCTAACCATTCGTTGTACATATGACAGTAATTACGTAACTCGTTCATTAAAGATATCATGCTATGAATATCGTGAGTTTGAAACTGAAAGAATTCTAAGTAATGGTGAAGTAGAGATGGTGAAACAAGTTGATGGTAATTATAAAAGCGATGTGGAATTAGTGAATTTAAGAGGAATGAAGCAAACATATCAAATGAATATTTCAAAATAAGCAGCTATAAAAGGAAGTGTAATTAATTTTTAAGACAGTTTAAAATGGAGCACGTTCATACAAAAATAATTTGGGATAATATTTGCACATTAATCGAATTAACAGATTATAGTGAACCTATTGCCGCATATAAAAAGCTAGATTTATTAACTCCCGCTATTAAAGAGGTTATAGAGGTAAAGCCAACAAAGTAGACTCGGCGTCAGTTGGGTAATTAACCTATTATAATCATCGAATGAGATGACATCTCCTACAAAGTTAATACCCGACGGATAACGAATCATCGATGGACATACTGTCTGATAATGCATCATCGTACAAGACATCTGCTCAGATAAGCGCAGTTCAATAGTTTCTCGCGTTGAGTAAAGGCATATATATCAAAATGAGTCAAGCCCTGGTACAGCAGCAAAATTCAAAAGATATAAGTGAGGGTTTAGAGAATCTCAATTTACGAAGATATAAGCCACTTCTTTACATAAACGACATGGATCAAAGATGTGCATACAGGATTTTACATGCGGAAAGACTAAAAACAACATATGGTGACCGGATTATTCTGGAATTAGAGAATCATCAGTTGTTCTTACCAGCACGTTATAATTTCATAGCCCAATCCGCAATTCAGAAACTGAATGAAGCTACCTATTTCATCACAAACTACGGATGTATTGGATATAGTTATATTTTGGAATTTAGTAATTAGAATATTAATAATAAACCTAAGAATGTGATATCGAATGATTTGTTTTACTATGTAGATCAATAAAATTATATTATTACAGTTGCTGCATATAAATTATACTTTAAACTTAGATAAGCAGATAGAACCATTTAACAAGTTTTAGCTTTTTTCTCAAGACAGGCTTCTGCCACTATCTAGTTCAGTTTCTAGTGACGAGAATTCTAGCAGCAAAAATCATGGACGAATCCCTGGAGAGAGAGACAAAGTGAAGAAATAGAGTTTATTACTACAATTATGTTATGGTTCAATAATAACCGTTTTATAATTGTTTATAGCAAGCAAGTCATTACACCGATTACGTCATTTGGGCCTTCATTACTAGTTAAAATAACACCATTGAGGAATAGCTGCGTATAAAAGCTTTGACGCTGTATTTCACCTACAGTAAATTCGTTATTGAGAGCTCTTATCATGGAATTTGTATTTATTACGATGAATGACACTAATTTTGCGTTCTTAGGTATATTCAAATGTTCTATTTTCAAGACTTATTCTAATATCACGACTAAATCTTTTGGTTGGAGCACAGTTCAGTTTACTAAAATAATTATCACAGTTTAAAAAATTATTAACTTTACTTTGGTACATGTAATTTACTTTGTTCGCATTAGCAAGTATAAACATGTATTTGGAAAAGAGTATACACCAATCACATGTAATCACAAAATACAAAATTTCTTATAAATAAAAACACTCGTAATTCACTTAATCAATTTTTATTTAAAATCGGCATAGTTTTATTAACTCTTCCTGACATATCATTATTTTATATAATTAATTTACATATTTCTAAATCCTGGTATTTCGTCGATTTTGTTTTCGATAAAGTTTAAATTGCAATCTTCATCCATCTCATATACAGTGTTGTTGATCTGCACTGTTTTAACCCCTGACTGCGGTTCCAGTGATTGATGATTTTCGAAAAAGAATTTTACAAAACATATATTCAATACAAGAACATCTTTTCGTCTCTCGAATTCCTCCATTTTCTGTATTATAGGTTGTGTTACTTTATTTAGATATTCCTGCTTAATTTCACCATCCTTAAGATTTGTATTAAGTTCGATGATTTCAAAATTGTGCTCATTACATCGATTGATGTATTTGAATCGTGTTATAACCCGAACAGGTTCATATGCACCATTTTTTAGATATTTTTGAATGCGTTCTTGAAATTTGTTTAAGAAATGTTCTTCCAGTAAATACTTCAGCGCATTTATTCCGAAAGCCAGTGGATTATTCACCGCTAATATCATTTCATCCCATACTGGGGTGAATTGTATCTTAAAAGTATATTGCTCGCGAGGAGTCTTTACGACAGATTTTCATTCCATTTTATTTCTGTAATAACATTTTTTTGTTTACGCATATATTAACTACTCTGCAACATACCTGATCTTCCTTCCTTTCCTGAATCTGGTCTATCTAAATATTTGCCTCAGCTTTTATAGCAACTCATTTATCATTATGAATACATGAAACCTAAATACAAAGATATGGTCTCCTTAAACTATATGTACACAGATTCTTTTATATATTCTATTTCTGTTAACGATTTTTATAATGATATTATTTTAGATATTAATGAAAGATTCGATACATCAGAATATCCCCACGACAATCCTTATAATATACCGTTAGTAAATAAAAAGGTTTTAGGTTTAATGAAAGATGAGAATAAAGGAAAAATTATGACTGAGTTTATAGGTTTACGATCTAAGATGTACTCTTTAAGTATTGAAAAAAAACCGAAATAAAGAAAGCTAAAGGTATTAAAAAAACAGCTGTAAATACTTTAGCTCGAGATAATTACAGAGATTGTTTATATAAGAAAAAATTATTTTATGCCAACATGTTAGGATTTAGAAGTAAATTCCATACAATATATACGGAATATATTAATAAAGTAGCGTTGAGTCCATTTGACGATAAAAGATTTATAAGAGAAGATGATATCCAAACATACGCTTGGGGGCACTATAGATTATATAAAAATTGTTAAAATAAGAATTATGAATAAATGTATGTAGAAGGAAAATAAATGAGTAAATTAATAAAATGCTATTTTAACATTAACAGAAAGACTTTTATTAGTATAAAATTATAAGACATTTATTTCTTATTTCTAAATTTTATTACTTTTCTAGAAAATTTCTTAAAAGATAAACATTTTCTTGAGCGCATTGTCCCTGATGACATGGCACTTTATAAAAAAATTTAAGAGAGGATAATTTCGGACACTGCAATTCTTCTTCCATATTATATACTATTACACCTTCACCAAATGTATTTTTGATCCAGCAAACTTTTTCACAGCCTTTCACATACAGTATTTTGTTTCTTATTAAAGGAGTCACTATAGCATGTAATTTATGATAGGGGATATATCCATCGTGCCAATTTAGTCCATGGTAATTATCATGCAGCCATTTTGCTTCTCTTCTCTTTGCAGGCGTTAAATCCTTAAATCTGAATGGAGGTTGAAAAATAAAGTGCTGTATTTGGTTTCCGTTGTCAAAATTGTCAATTCCTTTACTGGAGGATTCTATGTTGCTAGGAAACCAGCAAATGTGAACTATTTTAATTTAATATTTACAAAAATAACATCTAGTAATGGATATTACTTAAATTTGTAAATAAATGGAAAAAAGTTCTATTAAATATATGTTTATTTTAACTTCACCTCTCCCAATTCTCTATTTGGATCCTAATGATATTTTAGAGACATACATGACTCTAGAAGATAGCAACAGGAGTCTAATATTACATTTGATATCTGATGAGCCGATTTCTTCTACAATTCATTTTGATTTCAATTTTATACCCTGAATGTACTTGGTGTATGCAATTAGTGGATCCTAAGTTCGCTAGGAGATAAAGTGATAGGTCGATTTCTGACAATAACAGATAGCATGTAAGAAAAACAAATCGCGACTAATCATATGATGATTCCCATTACTTTTAATTAAAACAATTTAATTAAATTTATATCCCGTGTCTCCAGGGAGCCGGCTTTGTCTAACTGTTTTGATTAAGTTGATAAGCAACATGCAGTGTTTGCTGGAAAGACAATTATGGCTTTTAAGTAATCGATAAAGATAGTAGTAATCGATAAAGATAATTTGTTGAAGAAAGGACGTTATCGAAAAGGAATCGATACATACATTTCGCTATAAATTTAGAAGATCTAGTAAAGCAAATCAGTTAAAGCTGTTCATAGACCTGTTAAAGCTGGTAATAGACCTGTTAAAGCTGGTAGTAGAGCTGATATAGCTGTTCATAGACCTGCTAAAGCTGGTAATAGACCTGTTAAAGCTGGTAGTAGAGCTGATATAGCTGTTCATAGACCTGCTAAAGCTGGTAATAGACCTGTTAAAGCTGGTAGTAGACCTGATATAACTGTTCATAGACCTGCTAAAGCTGATAATAGACCTGTTAAAGCTGATAATAGACCTGATATAGCTATTCATAGAGCTGATAAAAGTTGTTCTTCGACCTGAAAAAAGCTCTTCATAGAACTGTTCGGGTTATTTTATAGAGCTGGTAAAGCTGTTCACGGAGCTGAACAAAAAACTACTATCTCAAGAACCTTTGACCTATTTATAACCTACCAATTGAAAGAAATTTAAAGCACTAGAAATTGTGAAAATTAGAATCATTAATAAATTTATGAAGAAGGAAAAATAAATAACTAAATTAATAAAATGCTATTTTAACAATAACAGAAAGACTTTTATTAGTATAAAGTAGACATTTAATTCTTATTCAATCTCTTATCTTCGTCGTCGGTGTCCCAGTCTTCTTCGTTGCGTGTTAACGCATCGAGTCGCATCCTCATCGCCACCATCATCGACTCGATGCTGTAAGTTAGGATGAACACCCTACTTCCATTGATATGGCAATAACGCTGTAAATTTAAAAAAAGAATTTATTACATAATACATTTTCTTAGAATTTTTAAAATCTTACCGATGTGATGTGGTCCAAACCCTCTGAGTACGGAGTGGCTGCCTCGTACCACTCGTCCTCATCTCGGATTCTATATATTACATTTACAGGTGTTAGAACATCGTTTACTATCTCACTTAAACTTATATGAGGATCCTCATATAATTCGACTGTATTAAAAAAATTTATAATTTTAATTATAATATCCATTTTTACCGGCTTTAAACCAACTTTTGAATTAAACAATTTGAAGCATCTGTTTAAATACTAAAATAGTATTCACTTATTTCTAATCAGTTTTTATTCATTTATGAACTTCCTGTAAATTCGTATGTTTTTGATAATAACTATACATATTATCTTTTATTACCAGAAATCGACCTAGGATCAAAGATTTTAATTAACATCATCGCGTAAAAACATCCACATAAAATGTAGCTTCTTTCTTGCTGTCTACTTGTAAAGAATAGATCTTAGATTTCAATCCTATACATTTTAACGTAATCTTACTAATGATAGTTTTAATTTTTAAATTCAGAATCAGATAAGTTATTCGTCAGACTTTCTAAGCTTACTGTGGGAAAAGGGAAAAACTGAAAGTCAACTATATGCAGAAAAATCTGTTGAGGCTTTGAGTGATGAATTAATGAGTTAACTAGTTAACATACGTCTTTTTAACATCCTTCGCTTTTTTATAGATTCAAAATTTTGTATAGATAAAAAAACACGTTTTAGACTTTAAACCTATAAATTCTAGCATTATGTTACCATTAAGCTCATCTATCATGCAACCTAATTTCTTTTTATTTTTTAGTGGAAGACTAAAAGGATTATTTGGACTGGATTCTGAAGTATCAAATCTTTCATTTCTCTCATCTGAAATATCACTTTAAAAATTAATAGTTTTAATTGTATAAATAAAGGAATCTGTATCCATACAATTTAACTTAACTCTATCTTCATACTTTGATTTTATATGATCGTAATGGAATTCATACATTTTTAACTTCGATATTTCAAGAACTACAAAGTCTAAATAAACTGGGGTTTGTTATAAGTCACTTTTACATTGCTTAATTCTACTACAGCCATATTTATTGTAAATTGCGCAATACTATGAAAATTGAAATTTGCAATTAAAGCACGAAGACCTACATGTTTACCTCAACTTTCCCATTCCGTAGCTATTTTAATATCTCAACTCTTATTAACATTTTTCATTGCTTTGCCGTAGACAGCATTATTATCTAATTTGAAAAAAAAATTTTGGAAAGTGTTAACAGCTTTTGATCTATGCGAAGTATTAAGATCAACATATTGTTTTAACCAATTCGATTGTCTAAATCAAAGAACAATTTTTCTACGCTAGAGGATATAAATCTATATGAATCTAAAAATCGTATTTCTATACTTTGATTTCTTGCAACATAAATTCTTTTCGAGATTGACACATAGCGCTCCTTATTTAAAGTTTTAATATTTATTGCACCTTTAATTACATCTAAGGCTTTAATAAATAAACGACAATCATACTTCCACTTCAATGTGGATGATTCTTAGAAGAGTCCAACCGCTATCAATTTCTTGAAATTCTTCAGATTTTGCAATAATTTGTTTCATCATTCTATCGAGTATGTCTGGAAATTGAAAATTATCGGATGCTATATTCATCTTCACCTGAGAAGATTTTATATCTAAAGCTACTTCGTTTTCATCTACATCATCTGTTTTAGCATATTTCATAAATTCACAAAATAATTCAATATTGAACTTTATAGCATTGTGTTTCTGTAAACTTGCTTCAAGAAGATTTATAACTTGAGGTTTGATTTTGTAGAAAAATTGTTTTGGATCCAAAATTCCTTCATCATCCTTTTCCAATAGAAAGCTTTCAATACGAATATTAAAGCCTCTGTTTAATGCGCTTTAAATTTCTTTCATTGGTTCAGCTGCATTTCTCTATAAATTTTGAAAATGTCATTGGGATAGTAGTTTTTCGTTCGTTTATCCCGGTGAGCTCACAATTTGGGTCTATTGTTACATGACGTATACAAAAATTAAATTTTAAATGTCATATGGGTTTGTTAGCTGTCAGTTTGGTATAAATTTTTATTTTCTTAAGTTCTTGACATGATAAATCTCTATAAATTACCAAAAGAAGCCATTCCAGCTACCTCGATTTTGTTTGTTCTATCGTCCCAATTCAAAGTTTTTGAGGCTATTTTTATAAAGTGCTGCAACGGTAACAAACCCGGAAGCTGACATTTGCCAAAATAACATGACAAACTCAAAGTAAACTGAACTCGGTGAGATCAAAATTTGGGTTTATTTTCTTAAGTTCTTCACATGATAAATCTCTTTAAAGTATCGAAATAGGAAATTTTAGCTACCTCGATTTTGTTTGTTCTAGTCTAAATTCAGAAAGTGCTACAACGACCGCAATGTTCATGTTAAGTTCTTCTTCCTATCTTAAGTTCAAGATTGTTATATGGGTTGGTTAGCTGCTAGTTTGGTATAAATTTAAAGCATAATTACGAATCAATGGTTTCCCTTATTAAGATTATTACGGCTGAACCATAAAGAAACGAAGTTTAAGGCTATGAAAAGATATTTATTTTCTTTGCAAGTTCTTCACATGATAAACCTCTCCAAAGTACCGAAAGAAGCCATTCTAGCTACCTTGACTAGACGTTTATTACTTATCAACGGATTTATGCAAAGCGATGCATGTTATTTTTAAACATCAGATTTTTTCCATTAATTACAGAAACTCTTTTGGCTATTCCTCAATGATGTTATTTTAACTAGTAATCAAGGTCAAGATGACGTAATCGGTAGAATGACTTACTTGCTAGTTGCATAAAACACGAAATTATTTAATAATATGACCTCGAATTAATGTCTATATTTAGATCTGGAAAAGAAATTGCATGACAATCTTTTAAAGTTCGAGGTTACTACAGCGAATCGTTTTTTTTTCTTATCACCCCAAAACATTATGGGCCATTCAATTCTTATCGGCAAATTTTTTACGCTAACGAATTGAATCCAAATGTTTACTACTACTTATCAGCGGATTTTTTATGTTAAAAGAAATTTAACCAGATATTTATTAATTATTTATCAATGAATTTAGACAAAATTGTTGATGTTATTTTTAAATCGCTTTTTCCACTAATTAAAGTAAAAATCCAATTTTCTATTTTTAGCTCCAACATTCACCGACTTAGAAGTACCATTGCCAATTAGCTTGATAGCCCCATGGTTAGAGTACTTTTCTGTGTAACTCAGGGTCCGCTGTTCAAATCCAGATACCTCTGCTTTTTTAATTAAATTTCACTAACTTAACCAACAGATGACTAGCCATCATGTGACGTCAGGGAATCCCCTCCTATGACGTCATGCAACCGAATGTTATCTAGTTAACAGGGAATCCCCTTTGAGAATTCCCAGTCAGGTCCAGGTCCAGATCCAAGTCCAGGTGCAAATCAAAGAAGAACAAAATCAATTGTAGCCTCCAAGACCGAATACCCAAATTCCAAGATGGCCGACAGGTGTCTTATCTTACTAAACAATCAACGACCTTGACCTTTGACCTTCGGAACCCCATTCCCTTATCCCCAAAGAAGAAGAGGACCAATTGTAGCCTCCAAGACTGAATACCCAAAAACCAAGATGGCCTACAGGTGCCCATATTCTAACTACTTGCGGATTTCAGAAATTTCCGTTTTTTGTATGTTTGCTATGTTGAATCTTGAAACGTGGTATTACCGTGAAATTTAAACTGCATACTTTTGGTTAAAAAGGGGGTGAAGAAATGCGCATTTTTTCTCTTTTCGTTGGATAGGCTTATGTTTTGGGTTTTTTGCTTTCGTATACATATCTATATATTTTTTTAAATAAATACCGTACGTTTCGCCGCCTCAAAATTTAAAAATATATTGTCCACTCCTTTTATCATTGATGCTTATCTGTAGTAATTATTGCCTGATGATGATTTAACTATATTAAGGAATTATTTAACATGTTTTATTAGCTAAAATAAAAATGTTATATAGATAGGATGGTCCTTTAGGTACCTATGCCGTGTTAAGATAGTTGAAGTATATAAGGACGCCATTGTTAAAGATAGTAGATATGAATAAAATTAATTTTTATATGAGCCTTAAAAAAACCTTATTCTTTTCTCTCTCTCTCGTCGTCGGGTCCTCCCTATGAGGTGAGTGGCCCACTTCCTTACAGGTACAATTAGGGCATCCAGACTATATAGGCCCCCTGGGTGCATGGGCGGTCGGGGAACGGGTCATGAAAGGGGAGTTATGTCATCAGACTCCCCCCAACGAAAGCCGGTAAGTTTGTCCGCGCCGGCCGACATCCTTCCTCCTCCTGTTTTGTTTTTTCTTCTTCCTTTTTTTCAGATTTTTAAAAATTTTTTCTTATTCGGGTTTTTGCAAATTCTTTTCGCGGTCTTTTTTCTTTTTCTTGTTTCTTTTTTTTCTTTTCTTCAAAATTTTTCTCCTTTTCGTTTTGTTCCCTTTTCCCAATCCCCAATCGGCCTGATTTATGTTCGATTGTTGCGTGACCGGGGGCAGAGATGGTTTTCCTTTTTGCGAACCCCCCTATACTCTTCTGCAGTTGCTAGCCTGCAAGCATGCCATCCCCCATCCCTGCCCGAGCATCTGCTGACAGATGAGTGTCCAGCGGAGGCCGTGATCCTGGCTGACATCAGCTGACTTACAGTTGATGTCATCCGGAGTCATGGTCTGCCTTGGGCAATCATCCAGCAGCAGTGTCGGTCTCAGTGCGCAACAAGCAATAAAACAAATATTCGCTTTTCTTCCTTAAAAAAATTATAAACAACTTTAACTTAAATTCGCGTTCCCGATTCACTGTTAATATTTATATTTAGAATGATATATATTACTTAAAAGCACTAATTATCAGGGCCATTGGCCTTCGAATTGCTTTGGACACTATAACCTGAGAATGTATTGCATTTTATGCACACGGATTCTTCAAGCAAAAGAGTAAATTTCTCTCGCATTAATTTTTTGGAAGAAAGTGATAGCTGCCGAATTTGGTCTATGAAGAACAAGATTGAAAGAGATACAACAATTGCAGCTGTTTGGCTTTTTAGAGATTTATTAAACGTCAAATCTTCAAGTTCCTGTTGAAGAGTGTTTGTTCATGGTGATTTTGATAGAATGTTTTATTTATAAACATAAATAAAGTTTTTATTATTACGAAAAGCGTAACCAGTGTAACATTAGTTTTAGCAACGATAGAACTGATTTTTGAAAGTGAAGGACAGTCAATTTATTTTTACTAATCTGAACGGGAAGTACTTGGAAGCACTTGCCCGCAATGAATGAGAATGATTCGGTGATATATGGACTGGCATTTCAGGCAAGATATATATATATATATATATATATATATATATATATATATATATAATTAATAGCTAAATTTAATTCTTTTAAACATTCGACAGGCTAGATCTCTTACACCGCGACTTGTTGAGAGTAATGAAGTCCGATTTTTAACAGCTACACAATCACTTAAGCCAAACAATCAGATCCATCTTGTAGAATTCAACGAGGAAACATCATCTGTCAATATCAAAGTGGATAAAAAGAACTCCATTATTGCTAATCTGAAATTATAGATATTTTCACATCTACTGGAAATTAAATATAAGCCCCCACGATCCTCTAGTTTTGTTGTCTTGTTTCAGTAGTCAAAAAGGTGTTCACGTTTTAACTCAGGCTGCTATTTTGAGTATTGCAGAAAACTTGGAAGAAAAGTCAGGGCATCAGGAATCCTTATTATTCCAGAATACTGAAATTTTACCTATAGAGGTAAGTTTAGTTTAAAAGTGAACAAAACAACTATTTGATAAAAATAATTTTAGGATTATGGGACTGAGACAGACAACAGAATTTCATCCATCTGATGTCAAAATTCTTGCTACAGTTGTAGATAGCGAAATTCTAATGTTTGACCGCACAGATTCAAAAACTCGTGTAGTTGCAGTCATAAATCCGAAAAGCTGTCCAAAACTTACTACAGGGAAACGGTCTCAACACCATCAAGGAAATCAATTCATATCCCTCCAAGATTGTACTGTGAAATCATGACATTCGTGATGGACAATTAAGGGCTAACGGGCAACCTGTTTGAAATTTGGATTGTAATCCCTATAAACAGTATCAACATTATTACGGGAGGAGACGATTGATGTCTAAAAACTTGGAATTGTCGGATGGCAAAGGAGCCGGAATTGGAATGTTCGGATTAATACTTTACACGATCAGCTCAGCTCAATTCAGTTCTGAATCTAGCGACGATGAAGCCGACCCAAAGAAAAAGTATTTTAGTTATGTGGTATTACTCTTTTAAACTAATTATATTTATTTTAAGACTCCCTGCTGGTCTACTAACAACCTTCGATCAACATGAAGTTTCCATATAGTGTTGAGTGGAGCAATTCGACCGATGGATATTTGCATCGTTGAGTTATGTCGGCCTGGTTATAATCTCGAGTTCCAAAAGAGTATAAGTATCAGATTTTGTTTTAAAGTAAATGTGAATAGGATTATTTCATTCGAATTAAGAACTTGAAACTTGTCGTTTCTATGGACACTACTTTGCAGTCCTCCAGTAAAAATTTTCATCTAATAACTGATTGATGTAAAAATGGAAATATTTTTATAATCCACTATTTATCCGAGAAATAAATTTTAAAAGATCTCTGATAAATATTTCCTAATTTCACTTTCCTCTAACAGTATTTAATAAGCTGTTAGTTTCATGTGTTATCACTGATTCGGAGTAAAGATAACCTCTCTCTTATCTGCAAAGAGAATAACATTTTACAATATATGAATTACAAATCCTGGAGGAAATTGTGCTTACTTAGCTGCATCTTTTGGAACAGAAAAAAAATTTCTGTTTTTAAATAGATTTATTTTAATTTTAATATGTAATTTCAAAAAGATCTGTGATTATTTATGTAAGTGCTATATATTCAAAAATTACTTTCAGTACTTGTAATATGAAGAACTTAATTGAATTATTAATTAAGCAATTCATAGAAAATGAAGTTAAATAAATTATGCATCAAAGCTACAAAAAGATTTTTCCATTTCCAACAAGTTCCATAAGGTACCTACTAGTAGAAAACTTTTTTTCTTAAACATGTTTAGAATTCTCCTTCCTCTGTTAAAATTTGTATAATTTGTGTATATATTTGGCATATTCAATAAAAATTTCCTACGACTTAATATAGGACCCCGACGTTTTATTAGTTTTACCTCGCAAACGTCTAAATGTAAGTTAGCTGGTTTTTTTCTTCATATGCAAACCATACACAAAGATATATATAATATATTCCCTTATAATCATTTGTGGTTTAGGGTGTATATTATCATGATTAATAATTATTAACTCACCCAGTTTGCATTGAAAAATACAATTCGTTCACTGCACTTAATTCACATTGTAAATCACTAACGTACAATGACATAACTTTACGCGGAATTTTAACTTCCGCCAATTACATAAAAATCGACAAACTATAAAAGCATTAGTATTATATTAACTGTGTATATAAGACAGGCTAGAAATTAAATTTTATTAAAATTTCTTCAGAATATTCAATACATTATTTGAAAAAGATAATTTTTTAACTTTTATGTTTGTTTCTTCGTCATTTTCAAAAAAGATTCCAACAGAACCCCAGAAAAGTAAAACACCGAGGTCCAAGCAGGAATCAATTAGTGAACACAGACAGAGTGCTATTCAAAATGCAATATCTTAAAATATTTTCACTGTAATTAATAAACTAGTTACTTTTAAATTTTAATTCGTTGCACAAGTTTTCACTCAATACACAATATTTTATATATAAGTACTATTTTCTTCACTTAAGTAAAACCGACACCTATAAATCCATAAATGTTATATTACATACGATCTTTTTTATGTTAAAAAGTTACGATCCTTTAAATAATCGTTATGTAAACACGTCTTTTCCGAAATATATAATTTTTCTCACAAATCAGCTAAATAAAAATACTCCGGCAACTAACACATGCTAATCTTACAAGAAGTTTTCTCGTATCCACGCATCAAAAGTTTACTACAGCTATTCGGGTACCTATAACCTGAGATTGTATGTGATACTTTTATTTGAAACCTCTTAATGTATAGAGCAAAAATAAGATGACATCCAAGAGATCTCGTTGACGTCACATAAATTGAGAAACTCATTGAGAGAAGTGTTTTTTAATAACTAGCTATCTCTTTCTTATCAATATGAGCTTTCCCATCAATTATTTCTATTCGCTTTTCATGTTGCTTGAAAACTTTTAGAGATTAATATTCAGTTCTCACACCAGCAGACCAAAAGCTACCTGAAATAAAGCTTCTGTCAGAAGTGCACCAACTGTAGTATTATATTAATTGTGCTAATTATGTGCAAATTCATATGCAAACAACAAATTTTCCTTCGTCAAACTTGTGAACGGGCTTACAATGAAAAATAATCGCAGACTGAAACAAAAGTATTCAAAAAGTGAGATGAACGAAAAAATCGCACGGAGTCTACGAATAAACCCTCGTCACGAGTGCGATTCGTCGCATGCGACTGTAATTTGATTGGCTGAAGTCATATACCTGTTACTTGACATACTGGCTTTGTCTAACGTCGCTGCGATTGTAAAAATAATCACAGCAATGATCTTGATTTGGTGCGATTGTTGTGCGATTGTTACACATAACCAAACATAATTGGTTTGTTTACCTTTTTGAAAAGTGCTTGTTGAATGAAAAACGTGCTTGTTGATTGAATAAATATAATATGTATGTAATATGTGTTATTAGATATAAAAATTATTTATTATTATTTTAAAGCAAATGAGGAAAAGCAATAAAACAAATATTTGCTTTTCTTCTTATTATAAAATTATTAACACATTAACTTAAGTTCGTGTTCCCGATTCACTGTTAATATTTATATTTGGAATGATATATATTACTTAAAAGCACTAATTATGTGCAAATACAAAAGTAAACAGCAAATTTTCGTTCGTCAACCTTGTGAACGAGCAAACGATGAAAAATAATCGCAGACTAAAACAAAAGTATTCAAAAAGTGAGATGAACGAAAAAATCGCACGGAGTCGCGTCGCGCTTATGAACAAAGCCTAAAGAACGAAAGGAAAGGCCGATACGTATATATACGAGAACAAAAAGTGAAGCAAAATTGTCTGCAGACTACATGTCAAATTGCAGACTCATTGTCAAAATTTGACATTACATTTGTGAAAGTTTTTATGCCGGCTAGTGTCCTCTGGATGAAAATTTTAAATTTTGTGAAATTTACTAAGAATTTAAAAAATTTGTATAGTCCGGTGCTGAAAAAACATTACAGATAATAATAATTTATTATAAAGACATTAGGTCTGTTCTTTACAGCCACTCCGAGTCAAAAAGAGCCAAAAAGATGCATTTGCTACTCTAGTCGGTGTTCTTTGAGAAAAGAGTAGAAATCTTCTTGCGCTTTTTATGTTCTTTGAGAAAAGAGCAGCAATATAGAGTGTTTAAGAGCCAACTTTTCTGCTCCTACTTTAAACAAGGTGCAGCTTTCTCAAGTTCTATCAAGTTATTTGAAGTAAAACTTTTTGACGTTTCAGATCGATCTATTTGGAAGTATTTGAACTTTTATTAATTAAGTGTAAATTAAAAGCAGTCTTTTACGAAATGCATAAGGGTACAATCGTTAATTCGTTTGGAAAGATATTTTGTGTGTCATGCTCACCAAACAATAAGAAATTGAAGACAGGTTTATTATTATTATTATTCTAAAATAGAAATGTCAGTCAGTTGTCAACAGTGCATTCTGGTTTTGCTATTTGGATTGGAGCGGAGCTCTGCGCTGCTATTTTATTTCCTGCTCTTTTTGCCTCCGAGCTGAGATCTACTCTACTCGGAGTGGCTGTAAAGAACAGACCTATTATAAGTAAAGTTTATTTTGAAAACATTAATTAATTGATAAAATGAAGTGCATTATAAATTTGTGTGAGAACGGAGCGAGAAATCATCCTGTTGGAGTCTCATAGGTAGATATAGAATGTAATGTGCGCGCATGATTAGCAACGTGAAGTTGCTGCGAGATGTCCAATTGGCACGCGCTAGCTGGCAGCACGTCCTAGCTCGTCGGTATGGGGTCAGGGTCCTTGGACATCTTATCACACATCGCAAACAGAAGTTCGCGTGCCTGTGGCGAAAGAAGGTTGTGGACTCCTTCTCTCAGGTCTGCCACGACAAAAAAAATTACGAGAAACAGATGAAAGGAAGAACAGCAGGTCTGGTGTCACCTGCTGTTCTTAGCCGCACTGAACCATCTTGAAAAGCAAACGCAAGAAAAATTAACCCCCATTACGCGATGGTTCAGTCACTAACCCACTCCATCCCTGTACCTGGCTAGGGTACAGGCCCAACCTATAAGGGATGCTGGAAAAAAAATAAAAAAAAAATTAATAAAATCAAATTAAACACATGAGGAAGGGAAGAGAAGGGATGAGGGAAACAATGATGGGGAAGATGCTTCCTGGGGTCTCCTGAAATAGAAACAGATTAAATCATGCCAAGATAATTCATTTATATTATGATCGTGATATAATTATTTCCTTAAAATTCAGGTACATACTTTAATGCTATAATAAATCTATCCAATCTAATTGGGATATCATAGGGCTAAATTCCTTAATTGCAATGCTTCTGTTTTAACTGATCAAATAACTAAAATTTTTTTTTTCTTTCGCTAATCCAATCTAATTCAGTAAAAAAAACGTTTCATTGCGCAACCAAACATTCTAACAAGAATATTTTACTTATTAAATAAAATTAACCATATATATCTTTCACCGAGATTACCTTACTTAGATGTTTCTTTGTGCAAAAATTAAGGAAAACGGAATTTACAGAGCAAAGTTTTCGAAGAGAAAACACACAAAAAAAATGTATTAGCTAGTTATACTTGGTACCTTTATCAACAAAATATCACCAAAGTTATTTACTTCATTTCGATTACTTTTAGTTTCGTTTCTTTGGTCATTATTACGAGGAATTTAAAATTAATAAAAAAAATATCGCAAAATAAAATTTAAGAAGATCATTACATTTACTTTTCCTATCGTTTTGCCATCTGGCTATTACTTTACTTGATCTACCGGTCTACTTTAGGTAATAACTCCTTGTCAAAACTTATGCACTAACGCAGATGCAAAACGGATGAAAGTGTTATTATAAAATATATCAATTTTCAGGCCTTAATTAGCGAATTCAAATTAATAAGAAATATATACGCTTATAATAGTACACTTTTACGGCCACGGTACACTGTAAAACACATTATGAAACTCTACTAGTTCGAGGTACTTATAAAGAGCTAAACTAGGAAGTAATACTTAGCGCTCTTAAGGTTTGACTAAAGAAATTTTTTTGTACAAACATGAAATATATTAAATAATTTGTTTACGATTATCAATTGTCTTGGCTTAAAGAATCGAGAATCGATATCTTTTGAAACTTGCCTAGTTCGTAAACAAAACCTTTCCTTTTGAACAGATAAGGAGTATTGATATGCTCATTTACGACACTTGTCATTATGAATATTAATGTAAATTTTCCCATTACCTGACTATATCCTTGTTTTCTAGGCTTATGATACCTCCCTCGACCGCCGTTTATCAGTGCTTTTCAATCCCTTTTTCTAGTACTCTAGCGGGACGAATTTAAATTTTTGGGGCACGTTTACCTTAAATTGCTGAATTGATGATGCTCTACCAGTGAGCAATTGACGGGCTAAAATGTGATGCCTGGGGGTAAAGTTGATACTCCTGTAGACAGGTTTTCGTATTGTGATGACAAGTAGGTGCTTCTGAAAGTTGATTCCTAATGGGGGGGGGGGGGGGGGGGGGCAGACCCTACAAGGGTGTCCTCTTGGGTAGTTTGCCGTAAATGGCTTAAAATTTACTCGCCTCAGCAGATGGGAGCGAGGATGTTATTTCACCTGACCACTAAAAGTAGGTGGAGTGAAAATTGATGTTTTTAATTGACACACTAACTTTTGATTTTATATAATTACCTCTTAGGTCTGGTTACAAGCAGCTAATTTGGATTTTCAGCAAGATTTTGCCGCAATTAGTCCCTCCAGCATGAGGCAAGCAGTGAATATGCACTTGCCACCCGTAAATATTCGGCTAAGTGTCTCCAAAAAGAAATTTGATTCCCCGCTTTGTAATTTGCGAAGGATTTCTGACAATCAATATTGCCGATTTTTGATACTCGTTAAGAGCTGCGAATAAGAAATTTACTTTTTAAATCATCATCCAGCCTCGGATGGTGGAGATAATTTGGGATAAAATTTTATAGAACGCTTACCTTTTTTGAGGTTGCCAATCCGCCAGCTGCCAGAGTTGTGACACTATCACATGGGTGAGTGAAGTTAGTGGCAGTTGCAGGGTTGGCAATCTCAAAAGTACGTGGGCCCGTTCATAATTTAATCAGATAGGTGTCTTAAGTTACTGACACCTAGGTGGCACTGACTAAATTATCAGGGTTATTTAAGTCTCACATTACAAGAACAAATAGTAGTTAAATAGTAATGCTATATTGAATGACTTAATTGAAGGCAAATCAATTAGTTTTAGCACGAAAACAAAGCGAAGTAAAAGTTACTTGTAATTTTCCTTGGTAGCCATTCGATTGTTTTCTTTTAAGGTTCAGTACAATGGTTAATTTTTAATATAAGGGGCAGTTTGAGAAATATTAACTTTTTATTAGCTGAACAAATTTGAATAGTTTATTTATTTGTTGAATTTTCTATTGTAGATTTCCTAGTAAAATTTAAAGTATATCGAATTGTACAGAATTTAATAGCTATAAGTATTATCCTAGCCACTAATTGTGGTGTAGTAAGAGTTATTTCAAGCAACCAAAGCTGCAACTCTGCCGAAGCCGGTCCCAAGCCCGGTTGCAAGAAGAGGACGAAGGCCGTAAATTAAAATAATTTTTGTGAGAACAATTTTTTTTAAAACACTTGTATTTTAATTTTTCACACTTGATTTTAATAAAATAAGTCAATTTTAAACATTTCAAATGCCCTCATAACTCGGCTGAAGAAATTTGTATAATTGACTTATTTTACTTAACATCCTCCCCCGCCTTGACCAGCTTCCGGGCAACTATCTTGGCTGATTAGTTCCGGGTCTATATTAAATTGCCTGATGATCGATGTCCGAGGGGCAGGAATTGGTGCATTTCGAGATGAATCATGTCTTCTTCTGATGCAATTGATGTATAGCAAAATTGATGCGATTGTTATTGCAATTAGGAGCGCTGCGTATCCAAGGGCAAGTTCATGGTAGTTATTGCTATAGATTTGCTGTGGCAATACCTCATTCCTTCTCAGTTCCTGAATTTGCTTCTGCAACCTTTTTATTTGGTCATCATCGGGACGATAATGCTGGTCCATAGCCGTTGGAAGTTTGAGTGTGGAGGCAGAGCCTTCCGGATATATGAAATCGGTGAGATTTTGTGTGGGGTTGAACGATGACTTCATTGTTTTTGGATACGTGTTATGCGCTTGCAGCGTTAGATAATCTTGCCTGATTTCGCAATTGTTTTCGATGCCAAAGATTCCTGCACCTTGCGAAACTTGCTGAACGGAGTTGGTGCCACAGACAATAGTAATGCTCGTGCGTTCTTTTACAGAATATATCCATTTGTTTGGGTTGTACAGCTGAATCCATTTGGGTAGCCCTTCTGCATTGATTAACTCAAATTTTTTGGAAGGTTGAGCGTATGTTATGAAGCTCAATTCGCAGGAGCTGACGTTCGCACCTCTTCGGTATATTGGATGTCTTTGTGCACATATGTTCTGATTCTCCGATGGTTTTGCATAGATGAAATTCCTTGCTGCTGAGCGGATAATACTTGTCCTTGTGAAGATTGATAACCAAGAATTCTGCTGACGGCTTGATAGTTACAAAACTTCCGTTGATTATTACCGGAACCGGAATAATTCTATATAATTCGTATTCTTCGAAGGAAAAGAGGGGAAGTCTTATTTTAAATATCACGTATTTCGTTGTTGCACGTCCTTGAATCTTCATGAGATTGTAGAGCTGAAGGAGATTGTTTGGTTTTGTAGGTAACCTGAGTGTTGATGGTAAGTGGTCCTTTATAGTGTTCAGCTCTTCTTTTAGTTGCCGTGGAGACAATAGCTGGGGGTTGATTTTCCCGTGGTGGGTGTCAATTAGCACATCTAAAATTGCTGCTTGAGTTCGGTGATAGTTCATCATCATCAATGTTAGTTGCATTGCCCATGTAGAAAACATCTCTGCCGCCTTTTCTTCTGAAATGTCATTGACTTGGTTGGTTATTGTCTTAATGTTATTTTTAATTGTTTCTAACTGATTGGCTGTGGCTTCACGATTGTGTTTCAGCACGTTTAAAGTAGAATCGATCACAGAAGTTTGGTTTTTAATCAAATTCAAGAGATGATTTTCGTTGGTTCGTATATGGCCAATAGTCGCTGATAATTTTTCCGCATACTCGGAGTCAAGAATTCCAAACAACGCTCCCGCGATATTTCCAATTATGTTGAGTGGAGCTCGTTTTGGTCTCTTATGTGAGGGAGGTTGTAATAATTCATTACTGTAAACGAGTTCGTCTCCCATTAGAGAAAGCTGGTTGGTGATAACAGAGCAATGAGAATTTGATGCATTTTTGAGTGAATTGCAAAAATTGAGTAACTTGTGTATGCTGACGTTAATTACCTCGGCCTCCTTCCAATATCCTGCCATGTCGTAATATACTATTAATGACCACTCATTACTGACCAAGTTTGCTGAGCCGAGATTCTCAAAGTATATCCCCGGTTGCGAGTTAAACGGTGTAACCTGAGCTGTTGGATTTCCAAAAATAGGCAGAATAAAACATGTCAGCAAGGCTGAGCTTGTCGATGGCCGAAATTTCTTTGCCTTAGGCTGAGTCTCAGGTTCTGTAGGCAGTGGTGTGTGCTGATTACCTTGTGACCCTTCAGGTTGGTTCAGTTGATTTGTGGTATTAAAGTTTTTGCATTCCTTTGTTTCTTCGATTGGTAATGGAGCTAACTTGTGAATGGGTCGTTTCATGACAACAGAGGTAGTTCGAACATCCGCAACTCGTACTAATCCGTCCTTTCCTTGTATAGACCTTTCGATTCGTCCGAGTTTCTATTTTAACGGAGGAAGATTGTCATCCTTCACCAGAACCATCATTCCAGGTTTGGCATTCTTGCCCTGTTGGTTCCACTTGTGCCGTTGTTCACAGAGGTATTCCCTTGACCAGCGTCGCCAGAATTGCTGTTTAATGTGCGATACTAATTGCCAACTTCTGATCAAGCTTACATGTTGTGGAACTGCTTCTGGGTCAGCTATTGCAGTTGTTGGTTCACCTATTAGAAAATGACCTGGGGTCAATGCCGTCAAATCATTTGGATTGGCAGATAAAGGCGTAAAGGGCCTAGAATTGAGAAACGTGGCTGCACAACAACATTCCATCCAGTTTTGTTGAGATTCCTTCCTTTAGATTATTGCGAAACGACCGAGCTGGTCATATCAAAATATAAATATTCATGATTTATACTCACGCTGTAACGAACTTCACTGGCACGATATTTTCTCAACCTCATCCATTGATCATAAGGTATCACTGTTTAATGGTTTCATTCAGGAATTACACGATCAATTTGCTCCTTTACGTAAAGCCGCAATTAAGATTCAAACGAACCAATGGTTTACAAGTGAAATTAAATCATTGATTAGTGAAAGGGAATTTCTCTACCAGGAATATAAACGGCTTAAGAGTGAAAGAAGCTATTGTAATTTTAAAAAGATCAGAAATTTAGTAACTTTAAGGATAAGGGAAGCAAAGCGAGAGTTTTACAAGGTCAAGCTGGATCCTAGTTTGCGCACAAAAGATCTCTGGAAAAATATACGTAATCTGGGAATTAACTCCAGGCCGAAATGTGATATTACTTTAAAACCTTATGATTTTAATGAATATATCACAGCAAACCAACTCTTAACGCAGCAGTCTGCAGAGTATTTTGAAACCCCAAATAACACCTCAGGTTTTAGTTTTAGATGTGTTGATGCAGAGGAGATTTTTAACAGCTTAAATTCAATTAAATCCTGCTCTGTCGGACCCGATGATATTTCTCCAAAGTCTCTTAAACTTATCTTACCATGTGTAATTCCATTTATAGCACATATCTTTAATTTCTGTCTTATGACCTCGCAGTTTCCCACGGCTTGGAAAAAATCTTTTGTCGTTCCAATTCCGAAGGTCCCACAGGCTTCACAGGCAGGTGACTTCCGACCAATAAGTCTTCTTTGTTTTCTTGCAAAGGCGCTTGAAAGAATCATGTCTAACCAAATGCTGAATTATTTTGAGAAACGAAATATTATTACCAAGTGGCAATCAGGTTTTCGTAGGGGACACAGTTGTGAGACTGCTCTTTTAAAAGTAACAACGGATATTAGAGCAGATCTTGATACGGAACAAATATGTGTGCTTGCACTCCTCGATTTCTCTAAAGCTTTTGACTATGTTAACCATTCACTTCTGCTTAAAAAATTGGATAAAAAGTGTGATTTTTCTTCATCGGCGTTAAAAGATAGGAGAACGGCTTTCGGCTTCCACATACATCTATAGAGGGGTACCACAAGGGTCAGTATTAGGCCCTCTTCTCTTCACTGTTTATATTAATGATATTGTGGACGTAGTCTATGACTCAAAAATTCACATTTATGCTGATGATGTTCAGCTCTACATAAGCAGACCTAGAGGACTCGGTGAGGATTGTGTTCCCCGACTTAATGACGACCTGCGGCGAGTTTACCTTTGGTCAAGGACAAATTATTTGAATCTTAATGGTAACAAATCTGAATGTATCCTATTCTCTCGAGATGAGATTGGCATGGAGGGGTTTCCGGAGGTAGTCTTGGGTTCGAAAGTTTTGGAGTTTAGAGACAAGGTCAAAAGTCTTGGCGTGGTACTGAATAAGTCAATGTCATGTTGTAACCAGATTAGCTCAAATTTGAATAAGATATACGGTACTTTGCGCAGACTTTGGCTTTTCGGAAGCTACTTGTCAACTGATACACGACTTTAACTTGTTAGAGCTCTGCTTCTACCAATTTATACTTATTCTTGTGCTATTTTTTCATCACTTGATGCCAGTTGTTTTTCTAAAATGCGTGTAGCGTTTAATGACTGTGTTCGTTTTGTATATAACTTCAAAAGATATCACCATATTTCGCACTTTAGGAACTTGATCTTGGGTTGCTCAATTGATACTTACCTCAATATAAGGATTTTGTGCTTATTGCATAAGCTGGTTTATACTCGCGAACCAGGGTACTTATTGGAGCATGTGAGCTTCCTGCATTCATCCAGGACACTGAACTTATCTTTGCCTAGAGTAAGAACAGTTGTTAGGGAAAGATCTTACTTTGTCCAGGCTATGCGTTTGTGGAATACTCTTCCTTTAAATATTAAAAGCACTCGCTCGGCTGGCGGATTTAAGCGACTCTTGGAACGCCACTTTGGCATGGATTAGATATGTAGTGGTTAAATTGATGCATACTCTCTTCTCTTTCAAGTAGTGTAATGATTATTTTATTGATTAATTAGTTCTTTTAGACTATTGTAAAATTTTTTCATATTATGTAGTACTTATTTATTTATTTCCTATTTATTACTGTCCTTTCTTTCAATTAGTGTAATATTTATTTATTTTGTATATTTACTTGTTTTAGCTTGATAAATTTAGACTTTGTTTACTCATCTTATCATATAGTATTTATTTATTTATTTATTATTGTATTTTCTTTTAATTAGTGTAATTTTTTTTTCTTTCTTTCTATGTATCTTTACTTCTTCTAGCTTTGGCAATTTAGATTTTTGGAATGTCTTTTTTTTTTTATATCATATTGTATTTATTTTCACAATTCTTTATGGTACACTTATAAGATTATAATCTTTTTGTACTTTGTCTGCAATAAATATTATACTGCCCCAACTGAAACTCCTCATGGCAGAGGCCAGAAAGAAGGCCAAATATAATGAGGTGTCGGCGCCTCTTCAATTAAGTCTCGGGGATCCTTGAGGATCTCCAACTGGACAGGACTCTTCATCATTAGAGTCGTACAGTCATTGTCTGAGTTCTTGCGATTTCTTGAATGTGTAAGATAACATCGATAAATGCAGGGGGCTTGAGTGCACCCACTAGACTACACAGTATTTTCGAAGACATAAAACAATGGAACACGGACATTGCACTTATACAGGAGACAAATTTTACACATAACACATTTACACGTCTTGAACAAAATTACAATTTACACAAGGGTTACACAGTTTTTGCCACAGAAACACCCCGTAGAGGTTCCAGTGTGGCAATTGCTGTGTCCCACAGCTTTACACTGATGTCTCCTGTATACACAGACATCTTCCCAGGTTTCGCATCTTCCTTCGACTACAAAATAGTTTGCAAAACACTGGGAACTCAACTTCGCTCAGTGATTGCCTCAGTAATACACCCGTCACAGTCCTACTGCATTCCAGGTCGTAGTATCTACGACAACATCGCCGTAGCAAAGCATCTTTTCGCCTACCATGAAAAAACTGGTTCGCAAATTGCCATGATCTCTTTGGATCAAGAAAAGGCGTTTGATAGCGTCTCACATGAGTATCTACTGAGAGTGCTCGCTAAATTTGGGCTTCCGTCCAGATGGATTGAGATCATCAGTGGTCTGTATAGAGATTCAGTGATTCTCATAAAGCATAATGGGCATATATTGTCTCCTATTCCGTTTCGTCGGGGTATCAGGCAGGGATGCCCGTTGTCAGGAATGCTTTATGACTTTTCACTGGAGCCGCTGCTAGTAAATCTTCGTCAATCGTTGAGACAATATTCAATTCACTTACCATACACTACTATAAGGCCACTTATTCTAGCGTATGCGGACGACCTGTCTATATTAGTAGTATGGATATGGCGGTTCTGGCTATTGAGAAAATCGAGCTCAAAATGTGCTATGGCGGTTCTGGCTCATGAGAAAATCGAGTCAAAAATGTGCTTTGCCGATTCTGACGCAATCTTGGATTTAGGGTATTCGGTCTTGTAGGCTACAATTGAGAGATAAGGAAAAGAGATAAGGCTTGTCGGCCATCTTGGATTTTCGGTATTCGGTCTTGGAGGCTACAATTGATCTTCTTCTTCTTTGATTTACACCTGGACTTGGATCTGGACCTGGATTTAGGGTATTCGGTCTTGTAGGCTACAATTGAGAGATAAGGAAAAGAGATAAGGATTGTCGGCCATCTTGGATTTTCGGTATTCGGTCTTGGAAGGCTACAATTGGTCTTCTTCTTCTTTGGGGATAAGGGAAAGGGGTTTAGAAGGTCAAAGGTCAAGGTCGGTGATTGTTTAGTAAGATAAGGCACCTGTCGGCCATCTTGGATTTTGGGTTTTCGGTCTTGAAGGCTACAATTGATTTTGTTCTTCTTTGATTTGCACCTGGACTTAGATCTGGACTTAGACTTGGATCTGAACCTGGACTTGGGTATTCGGTCTTGGAGACTACAATTGGTCTTCTTCTTCTTTGGTTTGATGATGGAAAGATAAGGATTGTCGGTCATCTTGGATTTTCGGTACGAAAAAAAGTATGAAAAAGTAAGAAGAAGAAGCGAAATGACCGCATTTGTGGCTCGAGCTTTTTGTGTCGGCTTGGGTGATAAGGCTTTGTAGATTAACCTTGGTTCGTGCTGAAGATAAGAAATTGTTGTTTTGAGTTTTTAATTACGAAGTACAGCTTTATCAGCTAAATGTAATAACATGATGCGAATTTAATTGGAACACAGAATATTTCGGTTTCCTAAATTTAATGTGCTATCAGAATTTAAATTGAATGCGATAAATTCGCCTTATAAAAGACGGGTAAGTTAGCAAAAGTTATTTCAGTTTAGTTCGGAATTTTATCGCCGGATGTTCTTAAGATGAATAGATTTGTGTGTGAATCATGTGAAAAGGCTTTCGCTAAGTTGACGACCTTAAAAAGACATAATAGGGTTAAGCATGGCGACGGCTTTCTGTGTCATATATGTGGAGAATTGGTTAAAAGTTTTTCTGATCTTCGGAAGCATTTGGATAGTGCTCACAATCAAAATGAAAAACAAAAAGTGTATTTGTTAAATCAGAGTGAAAGTCAAGTTGAAAAACAAAATTCAAACGCAGCGACGGGTATCTCTTATCAAGATTTATTGGATGCTGGTAGCTCTAGAGTTGATGAAGTTCCATTTAAATACTGTGAAATGTGTAAAACAGAAATTCATCCAGAAGATTGGAAATATCACATTCGCACAAATAAGCATAAGAAGAATGCCGCAGTGCCTATAAATGCTGCTTGTAAAACTGTAAAAAGCTCCTTTAATGAAAGGATTGAAACGTTTTTATTTGAAAATGAAGATGAAATGCTATTAGATACCAGACAATTTTTTCAGAAAAACCCAATTCTAGAAGCTTTGCTGTATTTATTAAGCAAACATAACGGATATAAATTTAATTTCGAGTTGTTTGCAGAATACATTAAAATGACTGAGAAAGATGACGAGAAAGATGAATATGATATTGTGTCGTCAATTAAATCTTTCCAATCCAAAATGGAAGTAATTCGCAGTAGGGAACTATTGCCAGAAATCTATGAAAACATGGTTGAGAAAATAATTTCCAAAATGGAGGAATTTCAAGAGAGAGATAGCGGTTGGTCTCTAATAAGGATTGTTCATGTTGAGGTTAATGTGAATCAGTATAAACCGATAAAAGGAGGACATTACTTACCATTACCAGCTTATATTGCACGCAAACACGCTTGTATTAATGTTAAAAACTCAGATGAGTACTGCTTTAAATGGGCTATTATCTCGGCCCTGATTCCAGTGGATTCTAACAATGACCATCCCTCATCGTACGGAATTAGTAATATCGCTGCTGGCACCTTAACCCTAAGAAATGGAGTTACTCTTCATTTTGGCCAGCTAGAGTTTCCTTTTCGACTTCCGAATTTAGTGCGTTTTGAAGAATTGAACCCCTCAATAAGTGTAAATGTGTTTGGATACGAACAAAATTACATACATTCGTATAATATTGTAGGACCATATTATTGCACGAAGGAAGAGAAGGCTACGCACATCAACTTATTGCTAATTCAAGATGAGACACGAAGTCACTACGTTTGGATAAAAAATATTTCAAGGTATGATATTTTTGTAGAGAAAACATTTACTAATATATTTATATTTGAATCTAAATTTTTTTACTTTCTAGATTGATTCGACATCAAGTGACGTTATCGAAGCATCAGATTTACCTCTGCAACGCCTGCCTTCAATATTTTTATGCGGAAAGAGCCCTAGATATTCACCGAACTGAGTGCAGTAAAATTGTCTCCATTTTCCCGTCTCCGGAGAAAGCTGAATTGAAGTTCGAGGGTCATCATAAAAAACTCCAGGTTCCTTTTGTTGTTTATGCCGATTTTGAGTGCATCTTACAAGATGTAGCCACTTGTGTTCCTGATCCGCTTTCTTCATCAACAACTATAATCCAGGAACATGTTCCGTGCTCGTTTGCATATAATATAAAATGTTCGTTTGACAGTAAGTTAGATAAATTTAAAATTTATAAGGGTAAAGATTCTGCAGTCCAATTTGTGGAATATTTAGTTTATGATATAAAAAATCTTTATTCTGAATATATAAGCAACCCCAAACCAATGCTATCTTTAACAAGGGAAAAGATACGCATGCAAAAAGAAAATGAAATATGTCACATTTGCAATTCTGAATTAGGTTCTGATCGAGTAGCGGATCATTGCCATTTAACTGGACAATATAGAGGCCCTGCCCACAACGAGTGTAATTTAAAATATCGTGTACCTAAATTTTTCCCCATTTTTTTTCATAATTTTTCGGGATATGATTGTCATTTATTTGTTAAAGCACTTTCTCAATTTGAGGGCGAAATAAGTATTATTCCGCTAAACAAAGAATTATATATTTCGCTTTCCAAACGAATATATATCAATGAAACTGATACAGTAGAATTACGCTTTCTTGATTCAACCCGATTTATGCAATCGAGCTTGGAAATGCTAGCAAGTTATTTAAGTCCTCAAGATCTAAAAGCCGTTAGAAATATGTATGCGGATGAAGAGGCCTTCAGTTTAATTAGACGAAAGGGGGTTTTTCCTTATGAATACATTAACTCTTGGCAGCGTTTGGATGAGACCATTCTTCCACCCAAAAACAAATTTGATAATAAGCTAACAAATAGCACATGTTCTGATAGTGATTATGAGCATGCTCAAAAAGTATGGGGAACATTTAAATGCAAAAACTTGTGGGATTATTTGGAGATTTACTTAACAACCGACGTATTACTTTTAACGGATATATTTGAAAACTTTAGAAAACTTTGTATAAATATCTATTCTTTGGATCCCTGCCAGTATTATACAACGCCAGGCTTGTCCTGGGATGCAATGTTGAAGACAACCCAAATCAATCTCGAACTTTTCACTGATATTAATATGTACAATTTCATTAAAAAGGGGATCAGAGGTGGCATTACGCAATGTTCACAAAGACACACAAAAGCCAACAATAAATATTTGCCAGATTTTGATAAAACCAAACAATCTTCCTATATAACTTACCTAGATGCTAATAATTTATACGGTTGGGCTATGTCCCAATTCCTTCCTCACTCTGGTTTTAAATGGGTTGAATCCGAAAATATCGATATTTTAAACATTGCGAAAGATTCTAATATTGGCTATATATTTGAAGTAGATTTAGAGTATCCTAGATCAATACATGATGATCACAACGACTTACCTTATTGTGTTGAAAACAAGACACCTCCAAAATCGAAGTTTCCTAAACTAATAGCAGATTTAAATAATAAATCACGCTATGTAATTCATTACTTAAATCTTCAGCAGTGTCTAAAAAATGGCTTGAAACTTCAAAAGGTTCATAGAGTATTGCAATTTAATCAATCAGACTGGCTTAAAAATTATATATCAAAAAATACTTATTATAGAACTCAGGCTCAGAATGCCTTTGAAAATTTTTTTTAAATTATTAAATAATGCCGTATATGGAAAAACCATGGAAAATGTCGACAAAAGAAAGGATGTTCGACTTGTAGCGAAATGGGAAAGCAGGGGTAAATCACTGGGGGCACGAGCTCTTATTGCGAAGCCTAATTTTCATAGCTCTACTCATTTTACTGAGGATTTAGTCGCAATACAACTTAATAGAATCAAATCATATTACAACAAACCCCTTTACTTAGGATTTTGCGTTTTAGAATTATCCAAACTGAAAATGTATGATTTTCATTATGGATATGTGAAACCTAAATACAGACACAATGTAATGCTAAATTACATGGATACTGATTCCTTCATATATACTATTTTTACTGATGACTTTTATAACGATATTTTAAATGATATTAACCAACATTTTGATACTTCAGAATATGCACTCGATAACCCTTACCAAATACCTTTAAGAAACAAAAAAATTGTAGGGTATATGAAAGACGAAGTAAATGGCAAAATTATAAAAGAATTTATAGGACTAAGAGCTAAAATGTATTCATTAGACGTTGACAAATGCGATTTAATAAAAAAAGCCAAAGGGGTAAAGAAAACTGCGTTAGATAATATTGATTTAAATAATTATAGAGACTGTTTGTATAAGAAGAAAATAATATATGGAAATATGTATATCTTTAAATCTATTGTTCATAATATATACACGCAAATTATAAATAAGGTAGCCTTAAGTTATTTAGACGATAAAAGATTTATTCGGGATGATGGCATTTCCACATATGCCTGGAATCATTATAAAATTAATGAAATGGATGTTGAGGAATAAAATTAATAAAAAAATAATATTTAATTTTAATAAGTCTTTTTATTAATATGAATCCTATATATTTCTTTCTTATTTCTTGCTATTATCTAAAAAATTTTTAAACAGGTATACATTTTTTTGAGCACATTGTCCCTGATGACATAAACAGCAGGGGGTGTTACTATAGAAAGATTTTAAACATTCTATATTAGGACACTGCAATTCTTCTTCCATATTATATACTATTACACCTTCACCAAATGTATTTTTGATCCAGCAAGCCATTTCACAACCTTTCACATACAGTATTTTGTTTCTTATTAAAGGCATCACTATAGCACGTAATTGATGAAAGGGAATATATCCATCGGTCCATCTGAATCCATGATAATTATCATACAGCCATTTCGCTTCTCTTCTCTTTGCAGGTGTTAAATCCTTAAATCTGAATGGAGGTTGAAAAATAAAGTGCTGTATTTGGTTTCCGTTTGTCAAAATTGCCAATTCCTTCACAATAAACTTGTTATGATCGTCTTTAAATCCTTGAATATCCACAATTGCAGCCATTTGTTGCCTTAAATTATTTTTCTAACTTCACTCGTCAATGAACTATATTCGACTATTCTGTCATGCAAAAGCAAACAAAAAGCTGTTGTGTTTGCGGCAATATTACTAAGTGTTTTAAACTGTATACGAATATCGACTGGTCCTGATTTGATCACCTCGTTTTGATGTGAGCAATCGATAACAACAATTGGAGCGCTTTCCTTGAACTTCTCTCGGGTAAGCAGCGGTTGATGCATCCGCCCATAATACGATTGTTGGAATTTCGTATACATATCATACAATAAAGCATATCTCTCACGATCAAATTTAATGTTTAAGTCTTCATATGGAAATGTTTCAGAATTTAAGTGAAGCTTCACATCTGAAAGTTCGCAATGATCAAACTTGCTTGCATCTTTACTCTTCTCGTTTTTTCGATCCGTTTGAAGTGCTAAAATTACATATCGAGGTTTTTCTAACTGAGTAGATGTTTTAATTGTCCAATTATGATCGACAGTTGTAGGTAATATAGGATATTCGTATATATCCCAGCTACGAAAGCTCATTTGTATTGGTCGTCCAGTATCGATTAACTTAAGCAGCGATAGTTTTTCTTCATCAGCTACACTTATGTGGGGTACTCGCCATTGCAGTTTGAAAATATCTATTTTAACTTCATCGTTTGGTGATATAAAAGCATTTTCATCGCCTCTACTTCGAATCAATATAAGTTCATGTTTAGCATTTATAACAATTTTCTTATAGTCTTCAGCAAAGCCGAGCAACAACTTTAAAGGAATGCAAAAATTGCAAAATCCTCTTGAAGGTAATATTGAATTATCTGGAGACCAGGAAGCATTTAGTAACACATTGCTTTCATTTTGATTTAAAGATATGTAATTTTTTATTGTTGTAGCAAATCCCAGATTTCTCGTGCGATCAATTTCTACGCCATTTAATTCATAGCGAATTTCGTCAAATAGAAAAGCTATGGCGTTATTAGTTAATTTTGCCGTTGTTGAGGCCAACCCATCTGATTTTGTTATCGCGCCTTCTATATATAAGGAGCTTTCACTTGGTAAAATATACAAATCCTGATGTTGTAATGATATTCGAACTTCATCGCTATTCTTATATGATGCTATAAACGGAGAGTAGCTGTGATACTCAACTTTTGTAATACTATTATCATAGCTAGCACCTTGAGTAATATCGAGTATTTCACTCATTTTTTAACTTAAGACCAAGAGTTTTTAAGAATTGCTTGTTAGCGACTGTTAGCTTTATTCCTGACTGTTGCGTGGCTTTAGGCTGACTAGAAGAGTTAACACTTTTGTGTTTGTATTTATTATCAATGGTATTATTGTATATTAACATGCTGCGGCTTCAAATGCAATCTCACTGTAATCGTTTCTCCTCTAAAATTAATTAGATCACCGTCTTGATCCACGAACTTCAGCGTAAGAGAACTTATCCGTTTGATGTTCAGTGGCAAATAAATGACATTCTTGGGAACTTCAATTATTTTATATCCCGGACCTACCGTAGGAGAGAACTCGTGTAATGTATGCACTTGTTGATTATTTATAAAAGAGCCTGATACTATATTACATTCAACTCGAATCACATTAACTTTTATTATATTTACTGGTAAATCAGATTGATATGAAATATTAGGTTCTAGAACGCGTTTACTAAATCCTAATAATGATCCAATAGAGTTATTTTTATTCAAAAATACTCGAGTAGAACTTTTGATTTCTGTTTTCAAGGTGTTATTATTAGCTGTTATTTGTACTATAGGTTTAGTTTTCGTCTTAGTTAGCTCCTTTTTGATAAATCCTGCAATATCATCAATTTCATAGGAGCCTTCTGGAATTTTAATTTCATCATCATCATCCAGATGAAGTAAGTTATTTCTATTGTCCACATTAGGAATTGAATTATATGTCTGTAAATCAATAAGTCCGCAAACGTATTCTGAACTTAAGTCCAACGGAGGAAAGTATTCAACTGTAAGCACAGATGAATCCCCAGTCAAAGTCAGTGTTAATGACATAGTAGCTCAAAGTGAAATGCAGATGTTATTTTATGTAAAGTTTATTTATAGTTGTTATCTTACAATGTATAATTATACTATTAAATTAATAGTTACTTATTATTATTGTAATGATTATATAAAAATTCTAAACATAAATGATCGCAATTTATCATATTATAATTTTGGTAAGACTTATAATTATAAACAATGTTTTTTCCTAAATAGCTTAATATTTCCTTTGGTGGTTGCAAGTTTCCAAAGCTGTCAAAGTATTCTTTTTTGGATTCACTTTTGTAATATGCTACCCAATGACTACCAGGACCTGATATAGAGTCCAAATTTACTATTCCACACTCATATTTTTTAGGCTCTAAAATGTGGTAAATTATTCGCATATTTATATAAATCGATTTCATTTAATCCTCGATTAGGTAGCAATTTTAGACGTTTTTTGAAGGTGGATTTAAGAATAGACCAAGTCCTTTTCTGTATGGCTTCAAATATAAGCCGCTTCCCTTTTTTCCTAATGCAATAGCTTCCATCGTATTATTATGTCGATTGCTCTCCTTTAGCTGTTCCTTAGCATTTGTTGCAGCATTAACAGCCTTTGCGACACCTGATACTCCTCCCACTAAAGCACCTAGTGCTGAAAGACCAGCAAAAATAGGAATTAGAGGTAGCACTCCTCCAGCCTTTGGAATCGGAATAATTCGAGGTAGTCTTACATCCTTCTTCTTTCGCTTAAATACACTTTTAGTAGCAGCAAGTGCAAGACCTATAGCTTCTTTTAAGGAATCAGGCTTTTTTAACTTTAAAATATTTCTTGCTTCATGAACTCCTTTTTGTAGAGTTAATTTTCTTTTTGGCTTCCTAGAGTGAATTTTAGGTTTTTTTCTTAACCCCATTCCAAATTTTACTTTCGCCTTCATAGCGTTTGTTACAAGCCAGGCGTTGCTACGTTCACCAAGGGATGCGTTTGAAGATGTCACTCGTTTCCAAGCTTTACCGGATAATATACGATCAGCAATATGACGATCTTCGATATTTTTATGTTGAGAATATGCGATATCGTGATCTCTACAAGCTGCGTCAAGAGGATTAATTCCAGGGTCACCCCTTGCTAATCTTTTTTGTAGTTTAGTACCAGGACCGCAATATTGATATCCAGGCAAATGAAATTCAAATGGTAAATTGCTAATTGCTGTATTTAACAAACCGCCTCCTCTCCGACATTTACGTTGGCGAGAACGATTTTGATTCTTTGAATGATCAATCATTCAACTGATAAGATAAACCTTTTAGACGTCCTCACAACAGCACATTGAGTTGATGACTGATATAAAAGTTCAGTGTTGTGTAATAAATATTTCAGTTCTAATAATGAAGTTCGTGAAGCAGAAGGACTCTTTATCAATAAAAAATCTTGATATTAAATCTACAAATGAATTCAAAAGACATAGCTCGCTTATACCTAATAATATAAGAGGTATTCTTGTGGGACCTTCAAACTGCGGTAAAACCAATCTTATGATTGGTCTTATAGAACATCCAAATGGACTCAAGTTCGAGAATATTTACATCTACTCAAAATCACTACATCAACCCAAATATCAGTATCTAGAACAGTTGATAAGTCCTATTGTTGGTCTGGGCTACTACACGTTTTCTGATAATTGCGAAGTTATATCTCCTGAGGAAGCTAAACAGAATTCAATTTTTATTTTCGATGATGTAGCATGTGGGAAACAAAATAACATACGTGATTATTTTTGCATGGGTCGACATAATAATATTGATAGTTTCTATCTCTGTCAGACTTACACCCATATACCGAAGCACTTAATACGTGACAACGCTAACTTTCTTATTTTATTTAAACAAGATGATATGAATCTTAGGCATATATATAATGATCATGTTAACACAGACATGACCTTCGAAAAATTTCGTAGTATTTGCGGTGTTTGTTGGAGAGACAATTATGGCTTTTTAGTAATCGATAAAGATAGTTTGTTGAACAAAGGACGTTATCGAAAAGGAATCGATACATACATTTCGCTATAATTTTAGAAGATCTAGTAAAGCAAATCAGTTAAAGCTGTTCATAGACCTGCTAAAGCTGGTAATAGATCTGTTAAAGCTGGTAGAAGACCTGATACACCTGGTAAAGCTGTTCATACACCTGGTAAAGCTGTTCACAGACCTGATAAGAGCTGTTCTTAGACCTGGTAAAGCTGTTCATAGACCCGTTTGAGCTGTAGAGCTGGTACGGAGCTGTCAAAAGCTGTTCACAGACCTGATAAGAGCCATCCATAGACCCATTTAGATCAGTATAACCCAGTTCACAGACCAGTTCAAATCTTATTACAAAGATGGTTAAAAAGAGAGACGAACTATTAAAAAATCTTATCAAAACTAGAAATGCTATTAAGAAGAAATTTCGCGCTGTGAAAACTGGACGAGTTGAAACTGAAACTCGTTTTGAGGAGACATTTAAGCCCATAACAAAACCACTTCATGAGTTCATAACAAAAGCAAAGCATGAGACTAAAATTAAAGAAGAATATGGAGATGATGATGATGATGATTATGGTAATATAAAGCTTACTCCTAAAATGAAACTTCCGAAAATGGAGCCGACCAGTACACCTATAAAACGTTCAGATTATTCCTTAATGTCGGAAGATGATAACTTTGCAACACCTACACATTCTAGAACTTTGATGGAAAAGAGAGATTCTCCTCTTAATTTATCAAGCGGTATAGTTGATAAATATTTAGACCTATACCTTAAAAAAAGCTTGATAATTGACAACACTTATGGAGTTTATTTAGATGATGATAACGAATGGAAAATTGGAAATTCAAAGATTGTAATTGAGAAAGATTTTTTCCTTATTAACGGAAAATCGTATAAAATAACGCTAGGTCTATGTGAATTGCTTTTTATGAAACAACCTGCAAAAACTTTGTATAGTAAGGATGACTTGGAAAATTATCAAGCTATCTTAAAAGAAACTAACGCCTATAAAAGAGATCATAAAGCGGCTGGTCAAATAAAAGGAAGTAGAGCTTTCAAGTACTTAGAAATTATAAGTAAACTGGTTTCTCATGAAGGCAAGGGTTTGATGCATATACCCAAGAATAATATTGATTATGTTTATTGGAATGATCCTAATGAACTTGTGGATAGACTTCGTCTTTTAATAGCATCACAAAGTGCTGGGCATACTAACCACAACAATGAAATTATATCAATTATTGAAGAGTTAAAAGAAGGCGGCATTATAGTATAAATAACATCTTTAATCATATTCAGTTTTAATGTAATAATGAGTGTCGACAAGTTTGGGAGATATTCTAAAAAGGTAAAGTTAGGATCTACTGGCAAGCGTGGTCCTAGAGGCTTACCAGGCGAACCTGGTCCTCAAGGAGAACAAGGAATACAAGGTAGTAGTATAAATATGTATGTTCTGGCGCAAATGTGCAAGGTGCACCTTAAAATTGGTTAAATTGTGAGGGAAATCGAGGTCTGACGTCACATTTTTGCACATTTTTCATGCGCCAGAACATACATAACAATTTGGGGAGGTGCAGATGGTTGGAGATAAGGGAAAGGTCAAAGGTCAAGGTTGTTGATTGTTTAGTAAGATAAGGCACCTGTCGGCCATCTTGGATTTTCGGTCTTGGAGGTTACAATTGAGAGATAAGGAAAAGAGATAAGGATTGTCGGCCATCTTAGGAGCAGAAGAGAGATAAGGATGTCGGCCATCTTCGATTTTGGGTTTTCGGTCTTGTAGGCTACAATTGAGAGATAAGGAAGAGAGATAAGGATGTCGGCCATCTTGGATTTTTGGTTTTCGGTCTTGTAGGCTACAATTGAGAGATAAGGAAGAGAGATAAGGATGTCGACCATCTTGGATCTTGGGTTTTCGGTCTTGTAGGCTACAATTGAGAGATAAGGATTGTCGGCCATCTTGGATTTTCGGTTTTTGGTCTTGGAGGCTACAATGGGTCTTCTTCTTCTTTGGTTTGCATCTGGACTTAGATCTAAACCTTGGATCTGAACCTAGATTGTTTAGTAAGATAGGATTGTCGGCCATCTTGGATTTTCGGTTTTTGGTCTTGGAGGCTACAATTGGTCTTCTTCTTCTTTGGTTTGCATCTGGACTTAGATCTAAACCTTGGATCTGAACCTAGATTGTTTAGTAAGATAGGATTGTCGGCCATCTTGGATTTTCGGTTTTTGGTCTTGGAGGCTACAATTGGTCTTCTTCTTCTTTGGTTTGCATCTGGACTTAGATCTAAACCTTGGATCTGAACCTCGGTGTTATAGGCTACAATTGAGAGATAAGGAAAAGAGATAAGGATTGTCAGCCATCTTGGATTTTCGGTTTTTGGTCTTGGAGGCTACAATTGGTCTTCTTCTTCTTTGGTTTGCATCTGGACTTAGATCTAAACCTTGGATCTGAACCTCGGTGTTATAGGCTACAATTGAGAGATAAGGAAAAGAGATAAGGATTGTCGGCCATCTTGGATTTTCGGTTTTTGGTCTTGGAGGCTACAATTGGTCTTCTTCTTCTTTGGTTTGCATCTGGACTTAGATCTAAACCTTGGATCTGAACCTAGATTGTTTAGTAAGATAAGGCACCTGTCGGCCATCTTGGATATTGGGTATTCAGTCTTGGAGGCTACAATTGATGTTGAAGATAAGAGTTTGTTGTTTTGAGTCTTTAATTACGAAGTACAGCTTTATCAGCTAAATGAAATAACACGAGGCGAATTTAATTGGATTGAAGATAAGAGTTTGTTGTTTTGAGTCTTTAATTACGAAGTACAGCTTTATCAGCTAAATTAAATAAAATGATGCGAATTTAGTTGGAAAAACAGAATATTGCGTAATAAAAGATTTCACCACTTTGAGTAAATAGATGAAGATTATTTTTTATTTCTTTTGCAAATTCTTATTTCTATGATATCATTTGTTTTCAAGCAAGTTTTAACATGTTTTTCTGGTCGAGCTGTGATTGATAAGCGAGCTGGTGACTGCGTAGAAATTAATAATTTGGCGGCAATGTTAAGGTCGTTGAGTGATAAGGTTTTGTAGATGAATCTGACCTCGTGCTGAAAATAAGAGTTTGTTGTCTTGAGTTTTTAATTACGAAGTACCCCTTTATCAGCTATGATGCGACTTTAATTGGAAGCAAAATATTGTAACCTCAAACTTTAAAAGATTATCATGCAATTTCTTTTCCAGATCTAAATATAGCCATTAATTCGAGGTTATATTATTAAATAATTTCGTGTTTTATGCAACTAGCAAGTAAGTCATTCCACCGATTACGTCATCTGGACCTTGATTACTAGTTAATATAACACCATTGAGGAATAGTTAAAGGAATTTCTGTAATTAGGGAAAAAAATCTGATGTTTAAAAATAACATGCATCGCTTTGCATAAATCCGTTAATAAGTAATAAACGTCTAGTCGATAGCTAGAATGGCTTCTTTCGGTACTTTGGAGAGGTTTATCATGTGAAGAACTTGCAAGGAAAATAAATATCTTTCCATAGCCTTAAACTTCGTTTCTTTATGATTCAGCCGTGATAATCTTAATAAGGGAAACCATTGATTCGTAATTATACTTTAAATTTATATCAAACTAGCAGCTACCAAACCCATATAACAACCTTGAACTGCAGAAGAAATGAACAAGAGCATTGGCGTTGTTGTAACACTTTCTAAAAATTGCCTCAAAACTGTGAATTTAGACTAGAACAAACAAAATCGAAGTAGCTGAAATGTCTTCTTTCGATACTTTAACGAGATTTATCATGTGAAGAACATAAGAAAATAAATTTTTTATATGCTTCATGTAACAATAGACTCAAATTGTGATTTGACAGAGTTCAGTTTACTTTGAGTTTGTCATCTAATTTTGGCAAATGTCAGCTTCCGGGTTTGTTGCCGTTGCAGCACTTTATAAAAATAGACTCAAAAACTTTGAATTGGGCCGATAGAACAAACAAAATCGAGGTAGCTGGAATGGCTTTCTTTTGGTAATTTAGAGAGATTTATCATGGCAAGAACTTAAGAAAATAAAACTCTTTTCATAGCTTTAAACTTGGTTTCTTCTTTTTTCAGTCGTAATAATCTTAATAAGGAAACCATATTTTTCCTGAATCGTAATTATGGTTTAAATTTATACCAAACGGACAGCTAACAACCCTATATGACATTTAAAATTTAATTTTTGTATGCGTCATGCAACAATAGACCCAAATTGTGATCTCACCAAGTCAAACAAACGAAAAACTACTATCCCAATGATCTTTTCAAAATTTATAGAGAAATACAGCTGAACCAATGAAAGAAATTTAAAGCGCATTAAACAGGGCTTTAATAATCGTATTGAAAGCTTTCTATTGAAAAATGATGATGAAGGAATATTGGATCCAAAACAATTTTTCTACAAAATAAAACCTCGAGTTATAAATCTTCTTGAAGCAAGTTTACAGAAAATCCTCTGAATTAGGCTCAAGGAAATTGATATGTTACTTAGAAGATACATTTCATTATATAATCCATTATAGAAATCTCCAAAAAGTAGTTTAAAGTATGAATTGAAGTTTTCATACATTCATAGAGCTCTTTGATTCAGACAATGGAATTGATTAAAAATTTCATTATATAATCCCTTATAGAAATCTCCAAAAAGTAGTTTAAAGTATGAATTGAAGTTTTCATACATTCATAGAGCTCTTTGATTCAGACAATGGAATTGATTAAAACAATATATTGATCTTAGTACTTTGCATAGATCAAAAGCTGTTAACACTTTCTGATCTTAAGCTCTTATGATGGAATGTGTATTTATCACGAGGAATGACACTAATTTTGTGATCTTAAGTATATTCAAATGTTCAACAGATGCTTACTATTGTCAAGACTTATTCTAATATCACCATTAAATCTTTTGGTTGAAGCACAGTTCGGTTTACTAAAATTATCACAGTTTAAAAAATTATTAAATTTATTTTTGGTTTGTCTTTTCAGGATAATTTTGGGGTGGTATGCTTAAGTATTGAAGGATTGAATTACAATAATTATTAACTGACGTTAATGTGTATAACTTTATATATTCTCGCAGGCATTCTACTGCTAATAATAAGTGTATGGAAAATGTTATCCCATCACAAAGCTCAACATATTTAATTTACTTCGACTGCAATAATTTATATGGGTGAGACATGTCTGAATTCTTATCATATGAGGAATTTCAATGGGATAGAAAATACGGATATCAATATAATGAGCATTCTTCAAAGTTCAGAAATTGAATATATATATTTGAAGTAGATTTAACTTATCTAGAATCACTTCATGACTTACACAATGATCTACCATTTTGCGCAAATAATATAAAAATCCCCTGAATTAGGCTCAAGAAAATTGATATGTGACTTAGAAGATACATTTCATTACATAATCTATTATAGAAATCTCCAAAAAGTAGTTTAAAGTATGAATTGAAGTTTTCATGTATTCATAGAGCTCTTTGATTCAGACAATGGAATTGATTAAAACAATATATTGATCTTAGTACTTTGCATAGATCAAAAGCTGTTAACACTTACTGATCTTAAGCTCTTATGATGGAATTTGTATTTATCACGATGAATGACACTAATTTTGGGTTCTTAAGTATATTAAAATGTTCAACAGATGCTTACTATTGGCAAGACTTATTCTAATATCATCATTAAATCTTTCGGTTGGAGCAAAGTTCGGTTTACTAAAATTATCACAGTTTAAAAAATTATTAACTTTATTTTTGGTTTGTCTTTTACTTTGTTTGCATTAGCAAGTATAAACATGTATTTGAAAAAGGGTATACCCCAAACAAAATGTGATTACAAAATATCAAATTTCTTCGAAATAAAAACACTCGTAATTCACTTAATCAATTTTTATTTAAAATCGGTAGAGTTCTATTAAATCTTCCTGACATATCATTATTTTATATAATTAATTTACATATTTCTAAATCCTGGTATTTCGTCCATTTTGTTTTCGATAAATTTTAAATTGCAATCTTCATCCATCTCATACACATTGTTGTTGATCTCCACTGTTTGAAACTCTGACTGCGGTTCCACTGATTGATGATTTTCGAAAATGAATTTTACAAAGCATATTGTCAATACAAGAACATCTTTTTGTCTCTGAAATTCCTCCATTTTCTGAATTATAGGCTGTGTTACTTTATTTAGATATTCCTGTTTAATATCACCATCCTTAAGATTTGTATTAAATTCGATGTTTTCAAATTTGTATTCATTACATCGATTGATGTATTTGAATCGTGTTATAACCCGAACAGGTTCATATGCACCATTTTTTAAATATTTTTGAATGTGTTCTTGAAATTTGTTTAAGTAATGTTCTTCCAGTAAATACTTCAGCGCATTTATTCCGAAAGCCAGTTGATTATGCACCGCTAATATCAGCGGTTCCACTGATTGATGATTTTCGAAAATGAATTTTACAAAGCATATTGTCAATACAAGAACATCTTTTTGTCTCTGAAATTCCTCCATTTTCTGAATTATAGGCTGTGTTACTTTATTTAGATATTCCTGTTTAATATCACCATCCTTAAGATTTGTATTAAATTCGATGTTTTCAAATTTGTATTCATTACATCGATTGATGTATTTGAATCGTGTTATAACCCGAACAGGTTCATATGCACCATTTTTTAAATATTTTTGAATGTGTTCTTGAAATTTGTTTAAGTAAATACTTCAGCGCATTTATTCCGAAAGCCAGTTGATTATGCACCGCTAATATCATTTCATCCCATACTGGGGTGAATTGTATCTTAAAAGTATATTGTTCGCGAGGAGTCTTTACGATAGATTTTCCTTCCATTTTATTTCTGTAATAACATTTTTTATTTACTACGCATATATTAATTACTCTGCAACATACCTGATCTTCCTTCCTTTCCTGAATCTGGTCTATCTAAATATTTGCCTCAGCTTTTATAGCAAGTATTTTACCCCCCACTGGAAATTTTTAAAACTTGAACTGCTTAAAATTAAATTTAATTGAAGATTTCATTAACGTTATTCCCTTAAATAAAGTGTTATATATCAATGTCAAAGGCAATTTTTTCATCTGAGAATAAAACGATTGAATTACAATGTTTAGATTCCATTCGCTGAGAGTTTAGGTACCCTAAAAAACAAACAAAAATCTGAATGATGAAGACTTTAGAATAATCCATAATGAATTTAATAAGGAGAAAGGGGGGTTTTCATATGATTACTTAAATTCTTTTGATAAATTTAAAATGAAGCATGTGTGCCCCTCAGGATTTTTTAATAAACTTAGCAATAAGAAGAAGAATATCAGCATGTCGTTAATGTATGGAACAAATTTAATTCTAGAAATATCTGAGAAAATTTACAATTATATTTAAAGTGTGATGCTTTATTGCTAGCAGACATTTTTGAGAATTTTAGAATAGTATACATAAATATCTATGAGTTTAACCCGAATCATTATTACACAACACCAGGATTGTCATGGGATGCTATGTTAAAACACATCCAAATTAAATTAGAATTATAGAAATGTATTATATAATTTCATGAAAAGCGGTATTCGGGGAGGTTTAACACAATGTTCCTTACGATATTCTCTACCTAATGAGAGATTTTGATTTTTTTAAAAGGGTTAAAATATTTGGTTTAGATTGATGTTATTAATTTATATAGATGAGTTATTTCGGAGTCACTTCCATATGCAGATTTTGTTTGGATAGATAATTGTGATATTGAAGATTAGGATTGAGAAATTTTCCAAATATCTTTTAACGTGTTCTCAATACAAGTGTCTCAAGCGGCTTGGTGATAGACTTAAAAGTTTGCTCTAGCTGAGTCTCTGTTTCCATTTTTCCCATCTTAAGAGCTTTAAACTTTTTTCTGATGGCATTTCGCACCCTCGCTATTTCCTTAGTAAGATTCTCATCCATATTGATCTTATTTAAGAACCAAGTCTAAAAGACATGAAACAGTAAACAATAAACATGAATCATAAAACAATAAACACGAAACATGAAACAAGAATCATGAATCATGAAACATGTAACATGAAACAATAATTACCTATGTGAAGTTGAACCGTTTCCATCAAAGTGTTAGTATTAGCTAATAAATCATTGTTCATCCCTCTCCTTTTATAGTACGTATCATGAATACATCAAATCCCTTTCGGTAGCACCACTTACACATTGCGTTGCTTTTATTAATCACCAAAAATCCATATTTATACTTCCAAAATTCAGCACACGCATTACGAAATTTTCCAAACGTCATATCTGTATCCACATGATTATAAGATATATGTTTAAAATAGTGATCACTTGCAAATACTTTTTGCAAAGGAACGCTGCACAGAATATCACAAAGTTGTAGCTGTAAAGTTCTTATTTTTCTCATATATTCAAAGATATAGTTCACTTTTCAACGCCTAAAAAAGCCCGATAGTTGACAGCACTTATGAAGTTTACTTAGGTGATGATAACGAATGGAAAATTGGAAAATTGCAATTGAGAAAGATTAGATTAGGTCTATGTAAATTGCTTTTTATGAAACAACCTGTAAAACTTTGTATAGTAAGGATGAGTTGAAAGATTATCAAGATATCTTAGAAGAGAATACAGGGTTATAAATATCGACTTCAACAGATCATTTTTAGTGTTTAGATAACCACCAATATGTTTAAATGTATAGAATGCAACAAATTCTTTAGCCGGAGAGATAGTCTTTTAAGACATAAGAGACGGTCAATACATTTATTGAAAGAGAAAAATCGTGAAGACGAACATAGCCAGTTTATTGTGAAGGAATGGACAATTTTGACAAATGGAAACCAAATGCAGCACTTTATTTTTCAAACTCCATTTAGATTTAAGGATTTCACAACTGAAAAGACAGAAAGAAGCGAAGTGATTGCATCATAATTACCATGGATTCAATTGGAACGATGGATATATCCCCTAACATCAAATACGTACTATAGTGACTCCTTTAATAAGAAACAAAGTACTTTATGTGAAAGGCTGTGAAAAGGTTTGCTGGATCAAAAATACATTTGATGAAGGTGTAATAGTATATAATATGGAAGAAGAATTGCAGTGTCCAAATTTATCTTCTCTTAAATTTTTGTATAAAACCCCATGCTGTTTAATTCATAAGGGAATGCTCAAGAAAATGTTTAGCTTTTAAGAAATTTTCTAGAAAAGTAATAGAAGATAGAAATAAGAATTAAATGTCTTATTATTTAATACTAATAAAAGTCTTTCTGTAAATGTTAAAATAGCATTTTATTAATTTAGTCATTTATTTTTCCTTCAACATAAATTTATTAATGATGCTCATTTTCACAATTTCTAGTTAATCTAGTAATTAGTTTCAAATGTAGCTTTCATAATATCTTTCTTGCTGCATTACATATATCTTATGATCATGTGGATACAGATATGACGTTTGGAAAATTTCGTAATGCGTGTGCTGAATTTTGGAAGTATAAATATGGATTTTTGGTGATTAATAAAAGCAACGCAATGTGTAAGTGGTGCTACCGAAAGGGATTTGATGTATTCATGATACGTACTATAAAAGGAGAGGGATGAACAATGATTTATTAGCTAATACTAACACTTTGATGGAAACGGTTCAACTTCACATAGGTAATTATTGTTTCATGTTACATGTTTCATGATTCATGATTCATGATTCTTGTTTCATGTTTCGTGTTTATTGTTTTATGATTCATGTTTATTGTTTACTGTTTCATGTCTTTTAGACTTGGTTCTTAAATAAGATCAATATGGATGAGAATCTTACTAAGGAAATAGCGAGGGTGCGAAATGCCATCAGAAAAAAGTTTAAAGCTCTTAAGATGGGAAAAATGGAAACAGAGACTCAGCTAGAGCAAACTTTTAAGTCTATCACCAAGCCGCTTGAGACACTTGTATTGAGAACACGTTAAAAGATATTTGGAAAATTTCTCAATCCTAATCTTCAATATCACAATTATCTATCCAAACAAAATCTGCATATGGAAGTGACTCCGAAATAACTCATCTATATAAATTAATAACATCAATCTAAACCAAATATTTTAACCCTTTTAAAAAAATCAAAATCTCTCATTAGGTAGAGAATATCGTAAGGAACATTGTGTTAAACCTCCCCGAATACCGCTTTTCATGAAATTATATAATACATTTCTATAATTCTAATTTAATTTGGATGTGTTTTAACATAGCATCCCATTACAATCCTGGTGTTGTGTAATAATGATTCGGGTTAAACTCATAGATATTTATGTATACTATTCTAAAATTCTCAAAAATGTCTGCTAGCAATAAAGCATCACACTTTAAATATAATTGTAAATTTTCTCAGATATTTCTAGAATTAAATTTGTTCCATACATTAACGACATGCTGATATTCTTCTTCTTATTGCTAAGTTTATTAAAAAATCCTGAGGGGCACACATGCTTCATTTTAAATTTATCAAAAGAATTTAAGTAATCATATGAAAACCCCCCTTTCTCCTTATTAAATTCATTATGGATTATTCTAAAGTCTTCATCATTCAGATTTTTGTTTGTTTTTTAGGGTACCTAAACTCTCAGCGAATGGAATCTAAACATTGTAATTCAATCGTTTTATTCTCAGATGAAAAAATTGCCTTTGACATTGATATATAACACTTTATTTAAGGGAATAACGTTAATGAAATCTTCAATTAAATTTAATTTTAAGCAGTTCAAGTTTTAAAAATTTCCAGTGGGGGGTAAAATACTTGCTATAAAAGCTGAGGCAAATATTTAGATAGACCAGATTCAGGAAAGGAAGGAAGATCAGGTATGTTGCAGAGTAATTAATATATGCGTAGTAAATAAAAAATGTTATTACAGAAATAAAATGGAAGGAAAATCTATCGTAAAGACTCCTCGCGAACAATATACTTTTAAGATACAATTCACCCCAGTATGGGATGAAATGATATTAGCGGTGCATAATCAACTGGCTTTCGGAATAAATGCGCTGAAGTATTTACTGGAAGAACATTACTTAAACAAATTTCAAGAACACATTCAAAAATATTTAAAAAATGGTGCATATGAACCTGTTCGGGTTATAACACGATTCAAATACATCAATCGATGTAATGAATACAAATTTGAAAACATCGAATTTAATACAAATCTTAAGGATGGTGATATTAAACAGGAATATCTAAATAAAGTAACACAGCCTATAATTCAGAAAATGGAGGAATTTCAGAGACAAAAAGATGTTCTTGTATTGACAATATGCTTTGTAAAATTCATTTTCGAAAATCATCAATCAGTGGAACCGCAGTCAGAGTTTCAAACAGTGGAGATCAACAACAATGTGTATGAGATGGATGAAGATTGCAATTTAAAATTTATCGAAAACAAAATGGACGAAATACCAGGATTTAGAAATATGTAAATTAATTATATAAAATAATGATATGTCAGGAAGATTTAATAGAACTCTACCGATTTTAAATAAAAATTGATTAAGTGAATTACGAGTGTTTTTATTTCGAAGAAATTTGATATTTTGTAATCACATTTTGTTTGGGGTATACCCTTTTTCAAATACATGTTTATACTTGCTAATGCAAACAAAGTAAAAGACAAACCAAAAATAAAGTTAATAATTTTTTAAACTGTGATAATTTTAGTAAACCGAACTTTGCTCCAACCGAAAGATTTAATGATGATATTAGAATAAGTCTTGACAATAGTAAGCATCTGTTGAACATTTTAATATACTTAAGAACCCAAAATTAGTGTCATTCATCGTGATAAATACAAATTCCATCATAAGAGCTTAAGATCAGTAAGTGTTAACAGCTTTTGATCTATGCAAAGTACTAAGATCAATATATTGTTTTAATCAATTCCATTGTCTGAATCAAAGAGCTCTATGAATACATGAAAACTTCAATTCATACTTTAAACTACTTTTTGGAGATTTCTATAATAGATTATGTAATGAAATGTATCTTCTAAGTCACATATCAATTTTCTTGAGCCTAATTCAGGGGATTTTTATATTATTTGCGCAAAATGGTAGATCATTGTGTAAGTCATGAAGTGATTCTAGATAAGTTAAATCTACTTCAAATATATATATTCAATTTCTGAACTTTGAAGAATGCTCATTATATTGATATCCGTATTTTCTATCCCATTGAAATTCCTCATATGATAAGAATTCAGACATGTCTCACCCATATAAATTATTGCAGTCGAAGTAAATTAAATATGTTGAGCTTTGTGATGGGATAACATTTTCCATACACTTATTATTAGCAGTAGAATGCCTGCGAGAACATATAAAGTTATACACATTAACGTCAGTTAATAATTATTGTAATTCAATCCTTCAATACTTAAGCATAGCACCCCAAAATTATCCTGAATCTATATAATAAATCGTCATTTTTATAAAAAGATCTGTTTAATATTAAGTTTTCATCAGATGAATTATTCGCTAATTTTTCTATACTTGAGAAATCTAATCTATATGAATCTAAAATGCAAACAAAGTAAAAGACAAACCAAAAATAAATTTAATAATTTTTTAAACTGTGATAATTTTAGTAAACCGAACTGTGCTTCAACCAAAAGATTTAATGGTGATATTAGAATAAGTCTTGACAATAGTAAGCATCTGTTGAACATTTGAATATACTTAAGATCACAAAATTAGTGTCATTCCTCGTGATAAATACACATTCCATCATAAGAGCTTAAGATCAGAAAGTGTTAACAGCTTTTGATCTATGCAAAGTACTAAGATCAATATATTGTTTTAATCAATTCCATTGTCTGAATCAAAGAGCTCTATGAATGTATGAAAACTTCAATTCATACTTTAAACTACTTTTTGGAGATTTCTATAAGGGATTATATAATGAAATTTTTAATCAATTCCATTGTCTGAATCAAAGAGCTCTATGAATGTATGAAAACTTCAATTCATACTTTAAACTACTTTTTGGAGATTTCTATAATGGATTATATAATGAAATGTATCTTCTAAGTAACATATCAATTTCCTTGAGCCTAATTCAGAGGATTTTCTGTAAACTTGCTTCAAGAAGATTTATAACTCGAGGTTTTATTTTGTAGAAAAATTGTTTTGGATCCAATATTCCTTCATCATCATTTTTCAATAGAAAGCTTTCAATACGATTATTAAAGCCCTGTTTAATGCGCTTAAAATTTCTTTCATTGGTTCAGCTGTATTTCTCTATAAATTTTGAAAAGATCATTGGGATAGTAGTTTTTCGTTTGTTTGACTTGGTGAGATCACAATTTGGGTCTATTGTTGCATGACGCATACAAAAATTAAATTTTAAATGTCATATAGGGTTGTTAGCTGTCCGTTTGGTATAAATTTAAACCATAATTACGATTCAGGAAAAATATGGTTTCCTTATTAAGATTATTACGACTGAAAAAAGAAGAAACCAAGTTTAAAGCTATGAAAAGAGTTTTATTTTCTTAAGTTCTTGCCATGATAAATCTCTCTAAATTACCAAAAGAAAGCCATTCCAGCTACCTCGATTTTGTTTGTTCTATCGGCCCAATTCAAAGTTTTTGAGTCTATTTTTATAAAGTGCTGCAACGGCAACAAACCCGGAAGCTGACATTTGCCAAAATTAGATGACAAACTCAAAGTAAACTGAACTCTGTCAAATCACAATTTGAGTCTATTGTTACATGAAGCATATAAAAAATTTATTTTCTTATGTTCTTCACATGATAAATCTCGTTAAAGTATCGAAAGAAGACATTTCAGCTACTTCGATTTTGTTTGTTCTAGTCTAAATTCACAGTTTTGAGGCAATTTTTAGAAAGTGTTACAACAACGCCAATGCTCTTGTTCATTTCTTCTGCAGTTCAAGGTTGTTATATGGGTTTGGTAGCTGCTAGTTTGATATAAATTTAAAGTATAATTACGAATCAATGGTTTCCCTTATTAAGATTATCACGGCTGAATCATAAAGAAACGAAGTTTAAGGCTATGGAAAGATATTTATTTTCCTTGCAAGTTCTTCACATGATAAACCTCTCCAAAGTACCGAAAGAAGCCATTCTAGCTATCGACTAGACGTTTATTACTTATTAACGGATTTATGCAAAGCGATGCATGTTATTTTTAAACATCAGATTTTTTTCCCTAATTACAGAAATTCCTTTAACTATTCCTCAATGGTGTTATATTAACTAGTAATCAAGGTCCAGATGACGTAATCGGTGGAATGACTTACTTGCTAGTTGCATAAAACACGAAATTATTTAATAATATAACCTCGAATTAATGGCTATATTTAGATCTGGAAAAGAAATTGCATGATAATCTTTTAAAGTTTGAGGTTACAATATTTTGCTTCCAATTAAAGTCGCATCATAGCTGATAAAGGGGTACTTCGTAATTAAAAACTCAAGACAACAAACTCTTATTTTCAGCACGAGGTCAGATTCATCTACAAAACCTTATCACTCAACGACCTTAACATTGCCGCCAAATTATTAATTTCTACGCAGTCACCAGCTCGCTTATCAATCACAGCTCGACCAGAAAAACATGTTAAAACTTGCTTGAAAACAAATGATATCATAGAAATAAGAATTTGCAAAAGAAATAAAAATAATCTTCATCTATTTACTCAAAGTGGTGAAATCTTTTATTACGCAATATTCTGTTTTTCCAACTAAATTCGCATCATGTTATTTCATTTAGCTGATAAAGCTGTACTTCGTAATTAAAGACTCAAAACAACAAACTCTTATCTTCAATCCAATTAAATTCGCCTCGTGTTATTTCATTTAGCTGATAAAGCTGTACTTCGTAATTAAAGACTCAAAACAACAAACTCTTATCTTCAACAACAATTGTAGCCTCCAAGACTGAATACCCAATATCCAAGATGGCCGACAGGTGCCTTATCTTACTAAACAATCTAGGTTCAGATCCAAGGTTTAGATCTAAGTCCAGATGCAAACCAAAGAAGAAGAAGACCAATTGTAGCCTCCAAGACCAAAAACCGAAAATCCAAGATGGCCGACAATCCTTATCTCTTTTCCTTATCTCTCAATTGTAGCCTATAACACCGAGGTTCAGATCCAAGGTTTAGATCTAAGTCCAGATGCAAACCAAAGAAGAAGAAGACCAATTGTAGCCTCCAAGACCAAAAACCGAAAATCCAAGATGGCTGACAATCCTTATCTCTTTTCCTTATCTCTCAATTGTAGCCTATAACACCGAGGTTCAGATCCAAGGTTTAGATCTAAGTCCAGATGCAAACCAAAGAAGAAGAAGACCAATTGTAGCCTCCAAGACCAAAAACCGAAAATCCAAGATGGCCGACAATCCTATCTTACTAAACAATCTAGGTTCAGATCCAAGGTTTAGATCTAAGTCCAGATGCAAACCAAAGAAGAAGAAGACCCATTGTAGCCTCCAAGACCAAAAACCGAAAATCCAAGATGGCCGACAATCCTTATCTCTCAATTGTAGCCTACAAGACCGAAAACCCAAGATCCAAGATGGTCTACATCCTTATCTCTCTTCCTTATCTCTCAATTGTAGCTTACAAGACCGAAAACCAAAAATCCAAGATGGCCGACATCCTTATCTCTCTTCCTTATCTCTCAATTGTATCCTACAAGACCGAAAACCCAAAATCTAAGATGGCCGACATCCTTATCTCTCTTCCTTATCTCTCAATTGTAGCCTACAAGACCGAAAACCAAAAATCCAAGATGGCCGACATCCTTATCTCTCTTTCTTATCTCTCAATTGTAGCCTACAAGACCGAAAACCCAAAATCGAAGATGGCCGACATCCTTATCTCTCTTCTGCTCCTAAGATGGCCGACAATCCTTATCTCTTTTCCTTATCTCTCAATTGTAACCTCCAAGACCGAAAATCCAAGATGGCCGACAGGTGCCTTATCTTACTAAACAATCATCAACCTTGACCTTTGACCTTTCCCTTATCTCCAACCATCTGCACCTCCCCAAATTGTTATGTATGTTCTGGCGCATGAAAAATGTGCAAAAATGTGACGTCAGACCTCGATTTCCCTCACAATTTAACCAATTTTAAGGTGCACCTTGCACATTTGCGCCAGAACATACATATTTATACTACTCAAGGTCTAAGTGGCGTGGGCTTTAAGCTCACTGAAAGTGGAGATTTCAATCTAAGTTTTAAAAATTTGAAATACCTTAAGAGCCCTCTAGATAGGGATGATGCAACCAATAAAACATATGTTGACGATGTAGCTGACAAGATCATACATTTAAGTAATTCCTACGTTAATGAATTAATCCAGTTAGTCAGCAACAATCTAACTGAGCAAATACATAAGGAAAGTGTTGTACTACAAGGAGAATTAAAGGAGTTATACAACATAATCAATATAACAAGTGAAAAAGATAAAAACACTAGTCAATTGTATACGAATGAAACAATTACGAATCTGCAAGAGCGATTGAAGAGAGCAGCCGAATTATATGCAAATGAAGCAATTGTTGACGTTAATGAGAAGTTGATGAAATATATAGATCTAAATATACAAGAAATGAAAGACACTTTAAAGGCGTTAATTAATGTAGAATATCTGACAATTTCAAAATGAATAAAACACAAGTAGTTAATGAGCTTCATAAACCAGCCAGAAAAAATTTCATAAGAAGACGTGTTATAATTAATTGAATAGATGATCTATGGCAAGCCGACTTAGTTGAAATGGGTGCTTATACTACAAGCAATAATGGACATAATTTTTTATTAACTGTAATAGATGGGTTTTCGAAATATGCGTGGGCAATTCCTATTAAAAGAAAGACTGGTGTCGAAGTTACTCAAGCTATGAAATCCATACTAAAAGAAGGTCGGAGTCCCACAAATTTGCAAACTGATGATGGAAAAGAGTTTTTCAATAGCTCATTTCAAAACTTAATGAAAAACTCCTGCATTAATCATTTTTCTACATACAGCCCTTTAAAAGCATCTTAGTTGAACGATTTAATCGAACATTAAAAAGCATGATGTGGAAAGAGTTTAGTATGCAGGGCTCATACCGATGGATAGATATGGTTAAGAAATTACTCGTAAAATATAACTCAAGTAATCATCGAACAATAAAAATGAGACCACGTGATGTAACAAAGCAGAATGAGAAGAAATTGCTATCAACAGTTTACAATCATTTAAAGACGTTTCATTTGCCAAAATTTAAGATGGGAGACTTTGTTCGCATTAGTAAATATAAACATGTATTTGAAAAGGGGTATACACCAAACTGGACTACAGAGATCTTCAAGATCGCAAAAATTCAGATAACGAATCCTGTAACATATCTCTTGGAAGATCATGAAGGAACCGCAATAAAGGGTAGTTTTTATGAAATGGAGCTCCAAAAGACGAAGAATCCTGATGTTTACCTCGTAGAAAAAATATTGAAGAGAACCGCAGATAAAGTTTATGTTAAATGGCTCGGATTTTCATCAAAACACAACTCTTGGATTAAGAAAGATAATGTATTATAATATTGTTATACAAATATATATTTTATATTAAAAGTACTTGAGTTCTTATTTTATTACTTTATTTAAAATTTTTAAATCTTAACCTATAAATTTTATTTCTATGCGAGATGAATAAAATGGGATCCAAAATATCCTTCATATTTCGAATTCGCTCTTGAAATCGAAATCTGTCCAACGCAAATGTTTGCCAGGGACCCTTGCGATCGTATATTGGAACGAAATGTATCTTTGGGATGATATTGAATTGAACTACTTTTTCTCCAACTACTTTGGCCTTCTCTTCTTCTTTTTGTAGCAAAAGCAAAACATCTTGAAGGTCCAAACTCCTACAAATATCCTTGAATTCTTTATATGCTGCTGAATCAGATTTAGAAATCTTAAGAAAGAACCTCCCATGCTTTTGATAATCGTTAAACAAAAGTTCGTTCTATCAAAAAAAAAAATAATTATAATATATATAAATAAATGAAAAATGATGTTGGCTTTACATTTATAACCTCTTTGATAGCAGGAGTCAATAAATCTCGCTTTTTATATTCAGCAATAAGTTTATTATAATCTGTTAGTTCAATTAAATTGCAAATATTATCCAAAATTATTTTTGTATGAAGATACTCCATAATAATTTTAAAATGACTTAAAAACGGATTAGACTTTCTTTTATAGCTGCTTATTTAGAAATATTCATTTGATATGTTTGTTTCATTCCTCTCAAATTCACTAATTCCACATCGCTTTTATAATTAGCATCAACTTGTTTCACCATCTCTACTTCACCACTACTTAGAATTCTTTCAGTTTCAAACTCGCGATATTCATAGCATGATATCTTCAATGAGCGAGTTACGTAATTACTGTCATATGTACAACGAATGGTTAGCATAGTTTCGTCATCGAATTCAAGTTTAAAGTGCCTATAAAAGATATCTTTGCTCTCAATAATTCCTGCAATATCCAATTCTTTCTTTAATAGTTCTTGCCTGAACCCTTCGATGGCCTCGTCAATAGACACAAATTTCTTTTTAGGATTATCATTCGTAGTGATCCTTGATGTGGTAGTAGGAATTTGCTCGTCATTACTTTCTTTTGAAGTAGAAACTACATCTTCTTTGGGATTGCTAGCGTTACTGTAAGTCATCAATTTAAAAGATAAGCCAATTTGTATAGTATCGTTATTGGGTAGAGTTAGTGCAAAATCTAAATTGCTACTACTTTGATCCATTAGGTTTACACTTAACGGGATCTGTAAGCTATTGATGTGTAAGATGCATAGTGATAAAAGCAAAAGACTTGTTGAACGTCTAGCCATTTTTAATGTTAATATGTTGACTTGAACTCAAGAACTAAATGAATTTTATGATGTTGATATATTTATAGCATCTCCCTCAATTTTTTTATTTTCCATTTTAATTTTCATAGGATGATTCCAATTCCAATCATCCTCATCACCAAAGGGACAGTTCCTGGGGAAATGATTTGTAGCTTTATATCTAACTGTGCGATCTTGTGATTCACCAACCAATACAATGTCACCTCCTAAAATCAATATAAGGAGAGATATTTGCTTGATTCTATACCAATTCAATTACCGTAGACTTCTAACTTTACATGCTGCCAGGGCGTAAAATTAAAATCAGAATGAAATGTGGAAGTAATTGGCTCGCCAGATCTCAAGCGTAATATTAGACTCCTGTTTCCATCTTCTGGAGTCATGTATACTTCTAAAACATCATTAGGATCCACACTTACATTAACAATTCTAAAATTGTTCCACCCTCCTTCGCAGACACAAAATTTACTGTCTGCCTTTACTGTTTCAGACCAAAACATCTTTTCTAGACTGACGTTTTTTTTATGAAGATACAGGTATTTATAGCATCCATTCAAAATCTCTTAAGAATTGTGACTTTTAAAAGTACTCCACTGACCCCGCGGTTCAGCAGCTAGATTAGGAAATTATTAAACCGCTGGCGACTTGTTAAAGTATTTTTTTTTTGCAGATTCAAATCTCAATCAAGCAAAATTGTTGGACTTTTTTAATTTTAGCTAGAGAATTGGAGGAGGTAAAATGAAACAAAAACATATATTTAATAAAAGTAGTTTTATTTATTTATTTATAAATTTAAATAATAGCCAGTGCTAGGTGCTATCTTAGAAAACATTAAATTAAAATAGCTGCCACCTGCTGCTTTTCTTTCAACAAAGAAGCCTCCATCGTTCATTTTCTCAATTGTATGATCAGAAATTTTAGCGTCGAACCTAGGCGGCAAAAAAACATGGTACTTCTCCAGTTCTAAAAGGATCCTGGGTCCATATTTTGTTGTTGTTCTTCTGCAGCTTATGATTTTGAAATTCTGAGACTCTTCCATATCTTTAACAGCGAGTGCAGGCTTAAAATTTGCAGAATTTAACTCCTCCAATACTCCGAAGTCTTCGATGACTGCTTCGTTGATCGGTTGCTGATACATTTTAAATTTTTTTATTTCAATCTGCCTTAGAACCTGAATTTTAAGTATAAGAATTTCACTGGTTGACTTCACTATGAATACTAAAAGACTACCTAAGAACGCTTGATATTTATACAAGAACTCAATATTCTGTTTTCCAATTAAATTCGCATCATGTTATTACATTTAGCTGATAAAGCTGTACTGCGTAACTAAAAACTCAAAACAACAAACTCTTATTTTCAGCACGAGGTCAGGTTCATCTACAAAACCTTATCACCCAACGACCTTAACATTGCCGCCAAATTATTAATTTCATCGCAGTCACCAGCTCGCTTATCAATCACAGCTCAAGCAGAAAAACATATTAAAACTTGCTTGAAAACAAATGATATCATAGAAATAAGAATTTGCAAACGAAAGTAAAAATAATCTTCATCTATTTACTCAATGTGGTGAAATCTTTATTACGCAATATTCTGTTTTTCCAATTAAATTCGCATCATGTTATTTCATTTAGCTGATAAAGCTGTACTTCGTAATTAAAAACTCAAAACAACAAACTCTTATCTTCAGCACGAACCAAGGTTAATCTACAAAGCCTTATCACCCAAGCCGACACAAAAAGCTCGAACCACAAAAGCGGTCATTTCGCTTCTTCTTCTTACTTTTTCATACTTTTTTTCGTAGCGAAAATCCAAGATGACCGACAATCCTTATCTTTCCATCATCAAACCAAAGAAGAAGAAGACCAATTGTAGTCTCCAAGACCGAATACTCAAAATCCAAGATTCGATTTTTTTTTCTCATGAGCCAGAACCGCCATAGCATTTTCTCATGAGCCAGAACCGCCATAGCACATTTTTTAGAAGAAGAAGATCAATTTAAGCCTCCAAGACCGAATACCCAAGTCCAGGTCCAGATCCAAGTCCAAGTCCAGATCTAAGTCCAGGTGCAAATCAAAGAAGAACAAAATCAATTGTAGCCTTCAAGACCGAAAACCCAAAATCCAAGATGGCCGACAGGTGCCTTATCTTACTAAACAATCACCGACCTTGACCTTTGACCTTCGAAACTCCTTTCCCTTATCCCCAAAGAAGAAGAAGACCAATTGTAGCCTTCCAAGACCGAATACCGAAAATCCAAGATGGACGACAATCCTTATCTCTTTTCCTTATCTCTCAATTGTAGCCTACAAGACCGAATACCCTAAATCCAGGTCCAGATCCAAGTACAGGTGTAAATCAAAGAAGAAGAAGATCAATTGTAGCCTCCAAGACCGAATACCGAAAATCCAAGATGGCCGACAAGCCTTATCTCTTTTCCTTATCTCTCAATTGTAGCCTACAAGACCGAATACCCTAAATCCAAGATTGCGTCAGAATCGGCAAAGCACATTTTTGACTCGATTTTCTCATGAGCCAGAACCGCCATAGCACATTTTGAGCTCGATTTTCTCAATAGCCAGAACCGCCATATCCATACTACTTATATTTGTAACGAAAGATGATGCATTTCCAGTCGCTCGTAGGGTTTTCGAACAATATGAGCGATTAGCGGGCGCTAGGGTTAACCTAAGCAAAAGCCAAGGCCTATGGTGTGGGAGGTGGCGGAATCGTTCAGATTCTCCCCTCGGCATACAATGGACGAATACTTGCCTGAAATATTTAGGTGTATATGTGGGGCTCGATGGTAAAACATATAATAGCCTCATGGCTCTGAAGAAACTCTCTGGAGCTGTGAATTCGTGGCGGACTAGACTGCACCCACTTTCGCTGAAAGGACGTGCAGTCGTTGTCAATTATTAGATTACCTCGTCCATCGTGCATCTGTTAAAATCAGAGTGCTTCGAAGAAGGTTTCGTAAAACTTTTACAGGCGAAAGTCGTTGACGCCTTTTTCGCAGCTGTGGGTAAGTTCTATGGGGGGTAGCGGCGCAGGGGAGCACTACTATCTGCTCTCGGTTCGCCCACCATATCCGCATGACTGGTCCCAGGATATGATCTCCACAATTACAACCTGGGGCAGAATAAGACCAACGTTTCATTTGCGATGGAATGAACTTGGGTACGGGGATTTCTCAGCAGTTCCGATCAGGTTGAACCCTGAGTTAGTAGATTCGGTGTTTAGTAATGCTCTAGGTGTAACGGCCGATACAGGACAACTCACAGTTCTTGGAGAGATCATTGATGCTTCTGGGAACACACTTATACACCCCCACACAACACAATTACACGAATTGGTGGATACAGCCCGAGAGCGTTTTAGTCGTCTCTCTACTAGGGAACCTAGCACTGAGGTGATAAACGCATTCGTAACGAATCGACCACCGCACACGACATTCAGTGCACTCACTTCACGTAGGCTGCGCGAGCTCTTCGAAGGAGTACATCCTACGGATACCTTAGGGGTTAATAGATGGCGCGCACATCTTGGGGTGGACTTGGGAGTAATGGGGACCATAACTAGCAGAGTCATCTATATTTATCCGTCCAATTACAGAGACTCTGATGTAGCATTCAAACTGCTCCATCACAGCCTCGTGCATCCAAACCAGCTGTCACATATCGATCGAAGAATTCAAAGAGTCTGCACGGTTTGTGGTGGTGAAGGAACCCTGTTCCACAGATATTTCACATGCCCGACCTTGTGCGACATTAATAATCTTGTTCGCGATATGTGCCAGCATATCTGCCCGACATTCAGCATTACAAGAACGTCGTTTTTACTGGGGCCAAGGACATGTAACCAGGTAAATCGCTTGATAAGCTTTATCTTAACACTTGCTAAATCGACAATTCATCTGTACTGCATGCGGATCGAGCCTGGGAAGCCTCGTCTTTCACTGAGAATAACAGGCCGCAGACTTACAGCAGATTGTCCACGAAGCTTCTCTTCGCTTTGGTATTGCTGCAAGTGCTGCAGGAAGGACAAGTCTCACGTTGGAATCGTAGAACTGAAAGGATGATGGGAGTAGTTTGCAGACGTCAATGACTCTGCAGACTGGTCCCGCGGGACTCTAATCGGTTCGAAATTTTTGTGCGTTCGTTTAGAACATGTTTGGATGAGTGCTCCCGGAGGACTAGAAAAGTGGCGAACGGCTCTACGGAGAGGGCATTTGCTTGGGAGCAGTGGTTCCCGGTGTAGGAACTTCGCCCGGTGCTGCATCTACCCTCTGGGAACACTCAAACAATCATGTTCATTCTTGCTTGGAGGCATTTCAAAATTTCTTTGTATTTTCTTTTTTACAGGTTTTTGCCTTCAAGTTTTAGAGTCCTTTTTATTTAACCTATTTACAGTAACGTAGTATATTGAGTCATTTTTTGTTATGTTCTTTTTGATCCTTATTACTGTGTCTTTTTAATGTTTATGTGATTTTTAGGGTAGCTAGTTTTTGTAGGATTTTTACGCTTTATAACGATTGTGCCAAATAAAGAGCCATATATACATAAAAAAAAAATTTTATTAACGGCAGCTCCGTATACTGTTTCGGATGCATCTGCGAACGCATACAGTTGAATTGTTTTGTATGTTTTGCCAGATGCTATGTGCCTTGGTATTTGGATGTCATTCAGGAGCTTGAACTCCTCACGAAACTTTAACTAGCTGGTGTGCATATCCTGCGGGAGCGAAGCATGCCAATCCAGTTTTAAGGACCAAATTTTCCTAATGAATATTCTGGCTATTATAGTGACTGGGTTCATGAATCCTAGTGGATCAAAGATGTGCGAAATGTCGGAAAGTGCTGTTCTTTTGGTTACCTTCTTTGAGTCCTTCCAGTTTGTCTTAATTCGAAATATGTCTGAACTTGGTGGCCGTGTTAAGCCAAGTGTTTTTATGGACTCCTCTTCAGATTTGTTGAAGTGTAATTCGATTTCAATGTCTTCCTTCGGAATGTGTTGCAACAATTGTGGGTGATTTCCACACCATTTACGGAGATTAAATCCACCGCTTCTGAGTAGTTCCTTCAGTTGTTTTTGTATCTCGAGTAGTTCAACCAAGCTGTCTGATCCTGTCATAACATCTTCCACATAAAAGTCTCGTTTTAGTACTTGAGACCCCAGAGGATGAGTTAGATTTCCTTCATTCGCAAGATATTCCAAGCACTTGGTGACGAGGAATAGAGCTGGTGATAGTCCGTAAGTGACAGTGCATAGCTTGAAATACTTCAGTGGCTGATGTGGATCTTCTCTCCAGGCAATCAATTGATACAGTTGGTCTTCTTCCGCGACTTCGACCTGCCGGTACATCTTCTCTATATCGGCGGTGAAAACAAACCTTGGAATTCGGAATCTTAATAATATGGACAACAATTCGTCCTGTGTGGTAGGGCCTTTGCAGAGAATTTCATTTAATGACAGGTTTGACGACGTTTTTGATGATGCGTCAAACACAACTCTCAATTTCGTGGTACTGCTATGTAGTTTTGTGACACAATGGTGTGGCAAAAAATAGTGTGGGCCTTTTATTTCAGACAATCTCGTCTGTTTCATGTGTCCCGAAGCTTCATATTGCTGCATAAACTTAATATATTGCTCCTTGATGTCTTGTTGACGAAGAAACCTCCTTTCCAAAGAATAGAATCGTTGGTGAGCGCAAGTTCTTGACTCTCCGAGTACCTTGGGATCTTCTACAAATGGTAGCTTGACTACGACCCTGCCTTGATAATTTCTTCTGATGTTCTGATTGAAGTGCTCTACACATTTGTCTTCCGCTCATGTTAGGGTATACGCTTCATTTCCTGAATCGAATTCCTCTAATTTCCAGAAATTGTTGAGTTGCTCCGTGATTCTGTCATCCTCACTGCAAATACCGCATAGCGCGTACGATGAATGTCCACCTTGCACAGGTCCGGATACGGTCCATCCAAATACCGTGTTCTGAAGTGTTCGTAAATTTCTCCCTAGTTTGATTTGTCCAACTTCAATGAAGTCAAAATAGAATTCAGCTCCGATTAAGAGATCAATGGTGCCAGGTTTGTTGAAATTAGGATCGGCCAATGGTACATTTTGTGGAATGGGCCATAATTTGCTTTCTATCATGTGATCGGGTTGTTTGGATACGATGTTCTGAAGAACAAACGCTTCTAGTGGTGTGGAGTAATTATTTATTCTTGAATGTAGTTGTAACTGCACTCGATGGTGGGTCTTCTGCCGTTCCTTGCCTATTCCTTGAACGTACATTGTGTCTGGAATTTTGAACAGGTTTAATCGTCTTGATAGCTCTGCAGTGATGAAGTTCAGCTGTGACCCTGAATGCAGGATGGCTCGGCAATGTAACCGTTCTCCTTTACCATTGCTCACCTCAACTGCTACCGTGCTTAGCATTACGTAGTTTCGCCGTATTGCTGTACTCTGAGTAGTCAATGCCGTTGAATTCTGAACTGTGCCATCGCTGTTGATGGTTAGCTGTGAGGTTGCAACTGATTGTCCTTGAGTTGCCGCCTTGTGCATAGGCTGTGATTTCAAAACGGAATCTGTATGTATTAATGTGTTATGCCTTTCCGAACAGTTGGTGCAACTCCTAAGTTTGCACTCCGCTACTGGATGCCCGCTCTTCAAGCAGTTAAAACACAATTTGTGGTGCCTGAGTGTATTGCGGCGAGTCGATGTAGACTGGGCCAAAAACACTGGACAAGTGTACAGCGGATGAAACTTAGTCTTGCATACTATGCATGGCATCGTTTTGGTTGCGGCTATTAGAGAGAACCGTGAATGTCCTTGGAATTTCTTGTTGGCTCCGTGTTCTCTTCCAGCTATGTGGCCTTCGCTACCAAGAGATACTAGTGTCTGGAAAATTTTCTCTAAGAAGCCCAATAATTCCTTAACAGTGGGGAGAGCTCTTGGTGAGTCTAATGAATCCTCGAACACAGTGTGTGTCGTCTTGTCAAGTTTCTTGATGATCAAGTGCACTAACATGGGATCCCAGTTTGTGGTGGAGATCTTTATGTTTTCTAGAGCGAGGATGGTTTCGTGAGTTACATCGTGGAGATGTTTGATGGAGGCTGCTGACTGACACTGTGTAGATGGCTGATTCCACAACTTGTTGAGTAACGACGTCCATAACAATCTTTGGTTATTGTACCGCTTGTTCAAGGCGTCCCAAGCGGTGGTATAATTAGCATATGATATTGGCAGATGCTTTATCAACGCACTTGCTTCACCACTGAGATTGCTGATGAGATAAAACATTTTTTCCGTATTGCTGATCTCTCTTGAATGTATCACTTGCTCGAAGAGATCGTGGAATTGTATCCACTTAGTATAGTCACCGTCGAAAACAGGTAGAGTAACTCGAGGCAGCTGTAACTGTGATTGTACCTGCTGTCTGTGTGGTGGTGGAGCACCTCTGGTTTCCAGTTTTTCATGCAGATGCAAAAGAGTTTCCTGAACCCAATCAAATAAACTGTCGTATAATTCCCTTGTGTAATCGAGGGGTGCTTCCATGGTCTCTTCCCAGATCTGATGATCGATCTCTGATATGGTATCGAAGGTTTTATTGATTACTTGGATCTTCAACTCGTAGTAGACTCGTGAATGAACTTCATCACCCTTATTTGCGACTTCCTGTAATATTCGAGTGAGTGTTGCCATGGCGCGATGTTGTCTACGCACCCTTCGAATTACTTCTTCTTGTTGGTCTGATTCAGAATTGTCATGAATTAGTGGTAGTTGAAAACGCACTTTGGATGTTAGCTTCTTTTGTGGAGGACTATCAGCATTACCTTCCGTTGGGGGTGAAAATCTCCTTTGCACATTTATCTCATCCTTTGGACCAGTGACGCTTGCATTTTCGCTGGTTGATGCCTGAGGTGCAATTGGCTTGGTAGCTGGGAGTTGCGGATTGTAGTTCAAGTAATTGTTGGTGGTTAGCCTGAAATTCTGCCCATAATGCCTCGAGCGATTCCAACCGTATTGTGAAGTACTGTCTTGTACTCTTCCGACTGTATGGATCCTTCTTAAAGTTGCGGTAGTTGGTTTGAATTTGCTCCCCAACTGATGCCTGGGAATCTAGAAGATTTTCCATAATTCAAATGCCTTTGTTGACAACTAAGTGGATTTATTAACGTGATTCTTGCGAAGAGATCACGTCGGGGTCACCAATGTATTTTGTATAGCGAAGTAGCTCCTTTGCTTCTTCGCTGTAACCTTTGAGTCAAGGTGTATCACCTTTACTCCTGATGGGTTGTACTATAGGTGCAACACCTAAGTACCCTGGACTAGTATTAGCACGACCAACAATTAAGCACAACAGCGTGTATAGCTCCTTTGCTTCTTCGCTGTAAATTCTGAGTCAAGGTGTATCACCTTTACTCCTGATGTGTAGTACTATAGGTGCAACACCTAAGTACCCTGAACTTGTATTAGCACGACTAACAATTAAGCACAACAGCAATCCTTGATTCTTTTTAAGAACAAATCACTTCGCGAATTAAAACACACTGTTCGACCGTCTGAATATAAAAGAGACATTTCTTTATTGTGCCATAACTATTTATACAATTCTTACAATAAAATGATAAGACTACTTACGCTAAATACAATGAATGGAGCAAAAAAACCACTCCATGCAAGATACTCATTACAAGAGTTAAACTGACGTGCATATTTTTGTTTACGGCAGGGCATCACATTTCGTCTGACTTATATGAGATGCCTTGCTTAGCGTGAGAAGAATTTGTAGGTTGAAATTAAAAGAAATCATTACTGAGTACTAAGAATTGAGGCTTGCTTCTAAATGAAATTAGATAAGTGCTTACTGTGCACTAAGAAATGAATTTATCTTGCATTACGGTATAAACAAAGTTTAAAGAAATAAAATTCTCTGTACTTAGATATATATATATATATATATATATATATATATATATATATATATATATATATATATAATAAAAATTCTTGGCTATTACTGAATAAATGAAAATCAATTCACATTTACAACACACAATTCCAAGTATTGACTTATTAACAGGCATTGAAATAATTAATGCAAACTTTTTGCTTATGCCCCCAAATATTTCAGTACTACAGAGACATCTTTGATTTCAAGGCAACATAAACAAGATGCAAAATTTGATGTAAACAAATTGATTCTGGTGATGAATGTAGGGGCTTATTCATAAGCGCGATGCGACTCCGTGCGATTTTTTCGTTCATCTCACTTTTAGGAATACTTTTGTTTCAGTCTGCGATTATTTTTCATCGTATGCCCGTTCACAAGTTTGACGAACGAAAATTTTTTGTTTACATTTGACTTTGCACATAATTAGTGCTTTTAAGTAATATATCTCATTCCAAATATAAATATTATCAGTGAATGGGGAACGCGAATTTAAGTTAATGTTGTTAATAATTTTTTTAAAGACGAAAAGCGAATATTTGTTTTATTGCTATTTTCTCATTTACTGTTAAATAATAATAATTAATTTTTATATTTAATAACACATTTTACATACATATTATATTTATTCAAGCCGTTTTTCATTCAACAAGCACTTTTCAAAAAGGTAAACAAACCAATTATGTTTGGTTATGTTCAACAATCGCACCAAATCAAGAGCATAGCTGCGATTATTTTTACAATCGCAGCGACGTTAGACAAAGCCAGCATGACAAGTAACAGGTATATGACTTCAGCCAATCAAATTACAGTCGCATGCGACGAATCGCACTCGTGAACGAGGGTTAATGTGAGCCATCCTTAATATTTCGCGCCATCTGTGTGCTGAATTGGGAAGTCACTTTTGCACACCATTTTAGAGTCACCCAGTACTTCTGTAGTTGTCGTCTCCGTAAGCTGCCATGAATACCGTGCTTTTGGTAAGAAGAGGCATACATTCCGTGACAAGCCGCCTGAAGACGACAACTGCAAGAGGTAAGTTAACAATTTTAAAATCTTTTCTTATCCAAATCTATCCGAGCCATCCATGCTCAGAGTAAATGTCTCATTCATAATTCTAAATTGTAGAGATACGAAAAGTCAAGAACGGAAAACATTTAAGCACAGGCTGAGCCAGATTCTGAACAGTTTGAGTTTACGAAGGGAGTCCACGATAAGTGTCCATCAGATCTCGCCAAGGTGCGGGTTGTCGGGACACTCCACCACCGCGTAACCCTCCATACCAAAAACATTAAATGAAAAGTGTCCACAGGGCGTACTAACCGAATCGCTGAAGAAACCTATTCCCACAGGCAGCCGCGGGCCACATCTCCAGAGAGGCCACATCAGTGCGCTAAGGAATCCGCGCCTAGAGAATCCCACCGATCTGCTGAAGCCACTAAATCAGCTAGGTGAAAAACACAAACTTCAGTTTACTTAAGGGTGTTACTTAGGATTTTTTTTGGTCACACAGTGAGTATTATTATAAACCTAATCAAAAAAATAAGCGAATTTTAACGCCAAATTTTTGTCTAACTTGATAAGAGATGTTCGCCGCGTATCATTTCAAGAAAAGAAGTCTTTTTGGACCTTAATGAAGATTTCCCTTTTGCACAACCTTTTCATTTGTCGAACTTTATTATCAGATCACGTTGGCTGAAATCTACTAATAGTTCAAGGAAGTCTCTGCAAATGTCTCTAAGTGCCAGAAGGAAGTAACAAAAACCTTTTAGATAAATTAACGTCATAATATAGTAAGAGAAAGTAATTGTATTTTGCAAGCATAACCATTGCTGAAGATCTAACGTAATTCCGGTTTAGCTTGTAACAAAATATTGAGTTAGAATTAATTTTTTACACCGAAAAATTGTATTAAGTGAGATTTAAAAATGTTGTAATAATTACTAGAACAAGTGACCTTTAGCGGACGTAGTAAGAGAAATTATTTGTAATTTGCAAGCATATCCATTGCTGAAGATCGAACAAAATTCCGGTCTTAGCATGTAACAAAAAAAATTGTGTTAATTGAAGATTAGAATTAATTTTGAAAATAATTGTAATTTACACCGAAAAATTGTGTTAAGTGAATGGTTATGGTTAAGGATCGAACGTAATTCCGGTCTTAGATTGTAACAAAAAATTGTGTTGATTGAAGTTTAGAACTAATTTTGAAAATAATTTACACCGAAAAATTGTGTTAAGTGAAGTTTAAAAATTTTTTAATAATTACTAGAACAAGTGACCTTTAACGGACGTAGTAAGAGAAAATAATTGTAATTTGCAAGCATAACCATTGTTGAAGATCGAACGTAATTCCGGTCTTAGCTTGTAACAAAAATTGTATTAATTGAAGTTAAGGATTAATTTTGAAAATAATTGTAATTTACACCGAAAAATTGTGTTAAGTGAAGTTTAAAAATGTTGTAATAATAATCAGAACAAGTGACTTTTAGCGGACGTAATAAGAGAAAATAATTGTAATTTGCAAGCCTAACCGAAAAATTGTGTTAAGAGAAATTTAAAAATTTTGTAATAATTACAAGAACAAGTGAATTTTAGCGTACGTAGTAAGAGAAATTAATTGTAATTTGCAAGCATAACCATTGTTGTAGATCGAACGTAATTCTGGTCTTAGCTTGTAACAAAAATTGTGTTAATTGAAGTTAAGGATTAATTTTGAAAATAATTGTAATTTACACCGAAAAATTGTGTTAAGTGAAGTTTAAAAATTTTGTAGTAATTACAAGAACAAGTGACCTTAGCGGACGTATTAGGAGAAAATAATTGTAATTTGCAAGCATAACCATTGTTGTAGATCGAACGTAGTTCTGGTCTTAGCTTGTAACAAAATTTGTGCTAATTGAAGTTGTGGGTACTTGGGTTAATCTCAGTATCCACTAAAGCATTGTGATGGGGTCCTTCACTTTCAGAAAAGGGGCCTTGAGAGAACAGAACTCCAAGGGGGTTTCGAGAGGGCAGAACTCCAAAAGTAGCTATTAAAAAAGATTGAAATTAATTTTATTTTATTAGTTTTTCATTTAATAATATTTTAAACAGTATTCTTAGAGATTGACTGAAAGACTAAACCTATGGAACAATTTTCTGACTTTATATACAAAATTTATTTAAACAAAATTGTTCCGACGGACTAAGTTAGCATTTACAACAAGTAATTTGTATGTACGAACGGAGCCAAAAATAATAAAACGTTACAATTGTTAAAGTGGTTTTGGCACTACAATTGTACTGTCACCACAGTACTCCCCCGCCAGCGAATCCTTAGGATTGGAATGTGGAAATATGTGTTTCCACCTGGTGAAAATCTGATTTTTGGATCGAATCTTACGGTTCGTTTTATAATACTTTTGTCATTAACTGTCTGGGGTTGTCTTATGTGTGATTTGTTAGTATTTGCCGATGTTCCTGGTTTCTTGAGCACTGGCTGAAAAGACACCCTTTGGTTTATTCGGCTATTTTGTGGTAGATCATCATTCACTGGCTCTAATGTTCTCTGTGTTGGAGTGTTATCACTTAAGTCTTGTGAGTTGTGTAATGGATTATGATTCGACCTTTGGTTGTTTACCAAATTTACTGGGCTCTTGAGCGCTGGCTGTAAAGACGCCCTTGAATTACTGTGGTTGTTAGGTGAATGGTCGTTTGACACTGGCAACTGCGACCTATGTATAACTTCTGGTGAATTTGCATTTCCAAAACGTGAAGTTTCCTCAGAGTCTTTTAAATAAGAATTTGTAAAACAAGGTTTCAATCGATTAATAGAAACGTTAACTTCTTTTCCTCTAATCAGAATTTTGTAAAATTTTTCGTTTCTTAATATTACCTCGTAAGGTCCTTCGTAAGGAGGTTGTAAACTAGGTCGAGTGCTATCAACTCTCATAAAAACGAAAGGACAATTTTTCAAATCTTTGAAAATAAAAACCTTTTGAAGTGTGTGCCGAGATGCCGGTGACGGTTGTATATTTCGAAATTGATGTTCGAGTTGTTTAACGAATTCATCTTGGTTATTTAAAGAATTCGTGCTATTAAAAAAATCGCCGGGTAACCGTAAATTTTCTCCATAGACTAATTTTGCAGGAGAAAATCGGAATTCGTCACTACTAATTGACCTGAAACCTAAGAGAATAAGTGGTAAATATTTTGTCCACTCTGAATTTTGGTAGCACATTGATGATGCTTTGAGCGACCGGTGCCAACGTTCTATAAAACCGTTAGCTTGAGGGTGGTAAGCCGTTGTTCGGCAACGCTTAATACCTAATAATTTGACTAGTTCCATGAATAAAGTTGACTCGAACTATCTACCTTGGTCCGTAATGATTTTTGATGGAATGCCAAATCTATATATCCAGTTCTTTAATAATGTATAATAATATAATATAAACAACTTCTGCTCCATTCTTTAACATCTTTCTTTATTGAAGACCAAATTTGACCAAATTGACCATAAGTTTAATTGATGCTTTTATCCCTGCATGGCTTAAGTTGTGAATAATTGAAAATATTTCCTTTCGAAAATTGATGGGGATATAAGGACGCATGTTTTTGGTTGAGGTATCACAAAAAATTTCTTTTTCTGAATTGACTAATTTTACTTTAATCATTTTCAAAGAAGAATTTTGAATTAAATGTTGAAGTTCTGCGTCATCCACCTGTGCGTCTGCCACAGCTTCAAAATCTATTGTACCGACGATATTGATTTCATTAAGCCTTGATAACGTGTCAGCAACTACATTCTCTTTACCGGATATATGTCTGATATCCGTTGAAAATTGACCGATGAGGTCGAGGTGTCTGAACTGTCTGGGTGAGGCTTTCTCAGGATTTTGTTGAAATGCAAAAACTAATGGTTTATGGTCGGTGTAAATAGTGAATTTTCTTCCTTCTAGAAGAAATCTAAAGTGTTTAATACCATTATAAATTGCTAACAGCTCTCGGTCGTAAGTGCTGTATTTCATCTGAGCGGCTGATAATTTTGCAGAAAAGAAGCCTAATGGTTGCCAATCGTTGTTGCATTTTTGTTATACAACTGCTCCGATGCCATAATCCGAAGCGTCGACCACTAAGGCTAATGGTGCGTCTGTAGAATGAAATGCTAATAATGCAGCTTTGCATAATTGAGTTTTGGTTTCCTCGAATGCATTTATTGCTTCTTTTGACCAGGCAATTTTTTTCTTACCATCTTTTTTGTCACCCTTTAAGAATTTGTTTAATGGCATTTGAATCATTGCGGCATTTTTCAAAAATTTTCGATAAAAATTGATCATACCTAAATAACGTCGTAATTCTTTTACTGTCTCAGGAAGTTTTATAGAGTTGATTATTTCAACACGCTCTGATAAAGGTTTGATACCTTTACTTGAAACTGAGTGTCCTAGAAATTTCACTTCTTCTGTCATAAAATTACATTTGTCTAAATTGATGACGAGACCATTTTTTTCAAATTTAACAAAGATTTGATTAAGATGGTCTAGGTGCTCAATATCAGATTTAGAAGCTATTAATATGTCATCGAGGTAAACGTAACAAAAGGGTAAATCGCGCAATACTGAGTGAATAAATCTTTGAAAAGTTTGGGCAGCATTGCATAAGCCGAAAGTCATCCGTGTGAATTCAAAAAGACCGAAAGGTGTACAAATTGCTGTTTTAGGAATATCTGAAGGTGCTACTGGAATTTGGTGGTAAGCTTTTATCAAATCAATTGTTGAGAAGATTTTACTTCCTTCCAATTGATTTGCGAAGTCCTGAATATGTGGGATCGGGTATCTATCTGGAATCGTTTAAGCATTGAGCCTTCTGTAGTCGCCACAAGGTCTCCATTCACCGTTTTTTTTCTTCACAAGATGAAGTGGGGACGACCAAGGACTATCAGAAGGGCGGCAGATCCCTTGATCCAATAAGAATTGGAATTCCTTTTTAGCTGCCATAAGTTTTTCGCCGGTTAGTCGGCGGACTTTCGAAGCTATGGGTTGACCTTCAACAGGAATATAATGTAAGACATTATGTTTGGCCTGTGTTGTGAAATTGCTTTCGGTTGTAATTGATTTGAATTTTTGAAGTAATTTATATACCTTAGAATTAAGAGATGGATCAGTATAGATTGCTAATGATTCTGAGGGACCATTAACTACTTTAGCGTTTGACCGTAATGAAGTAAGAGGATCAATAAGTATTTTATTCTTCAAGTCCACTAATAATCCGAACTTTAATAGGAAATCTGCACCAATAATAGGTTTCGAAACGTCAGCAATGATAAAATTCCATTGAAAATTTCGACGTAAACCTAAATTCAAAGTTAATAATTTTCTTCCATAAGTATGTATTATTGTTGAATTGGCTGCTAACAGTTTAAGATTGTTAGAGCTACTGATTTTTGGATGAAAGTTCGGTATGACTGAAACGTCTGATCCAGAGTCGATTAAGAAATGTCTTTTACTGTAAATGTCAAAAATGTGTAAGCGACTTTTTATTAAGTCAGATTCTCCCGTCGCTAATGGAGTCTGACCTATTAGTTTGTTGAATTTTGAATACCGTATTTACATGGCTGGGTACATTTATTGGCTTTAACGCCGAATTTAGTATGGTACCAGCATATTTCTCTATTTTTAGAAAGGTTTCGATTTCTCGAATGACTTCGAGAATTGGGCCTTGAATAATTTCTAGTTGAAGGCCGAAATGATGAACGAGAAATTCTTTTAACTTGTTCTGAAAGTTCGTTGACTTGATATGATGATAGAGAAATTCTTTTAATCTGTTCTGAAAGTTCACTGATTTGATTTTGAAGTGTTGATATTACCGAGTTACTTGGATTTTAATTCGTCGATACTGAATATACTTCAGTTCGACCAGTTACTTCCGATATTTTATCAGCCATGGCTGATAGATCATCTAATGTACCTGGACTACAAGCTAGAATTGCTTATACATTTCCAGGTAACCTCTGAAGCCATAAAGACTTTAATATTTCGTCATTTAACTTTCCCGAATTCAACGACTTCATTTCCCGTAATAAATATGAAGGACGAGAATCTCCTAAAGTCAACTCATTTAAGAGTTGTTTTAATTTAACGTTATCTGATTTAGAAAGCCGTGAAATTAACGTTTCTTTGAATTTTAAATATTTATTTTGTGTTGGAGGATTTGCAATTATATCACTGATGTCTTGGAATACACTTTCATCTAAAGCACTTAGTAAATGGTTAAGTTTTGTGCTGTCTTGTGTAATTCCTGCAAGGTCGAATTGTGATTCAAGTTGAAAGAACCACGCCAATGGATTGGATCGCCAAAATGGTATGGTCTTAATGGAAACGGCGTTGACTGATATAGACGCTGAAGACGGAGATAGTTGAGCAGACAATTGATTTGTGTCAGAAACTCATGATTTAACAATAGGTTCATCAAATAAATCGTTAAACCCGTTCATGTTATAAATGCTTTACAATTGAATAATTTTGAGATAAAGATAAAAGATTTTTATATAAGTATATATATTGATCTAAATAAAATAAACTATGGTAAACTTATCTTTCCTGTTGTAGTCAATGTTCTTTCTTGTCTTGGTTGCTGTTATGTTCTTTGCCGTAGCTTTTCTTTTGTTCCTTTTTCTTATGTTCCTTTTTCTTAAATTTTGCTCCCGTAGATAAAATTAAGGATGTTCGTTATCCTTTCTAGAATTTTTGTTATCCTATCCAGCTGTGTTGATAATACTTTGGTTTGGTTCTGATGAGAACTTAGGATATTTTCTTTAACAGAAGAGTACCTTACCACTGGTGGGGGGTATCTCTGTTAAAGAAAATGTTGTTCTTCGGTTAATTAGTTATGGGTTTGCTCTCTTTTAATAGAGCGTGCCTTACCACTGGTGGGGGGCACCTCTATTAAAAAAAAATAAATAAAGAAAAAAAAATCTTCGATTACAAGTGCCTTACCACTGGTGGGGGGCACTTGTATTGTAGGTACCAATGGTAATTTTTACAATGTTATGTTAGCGATTGCCTTACCACTGGTGGGGGGCGACTCTGCTAAATATTCGTTGAGGCTGTATAACGGTTTTGTGTTTTGATGGAAGTATGCCTTACCACTGGTGGGGGGCAACTTCATCAAGTTCACAAAAAGAATTGTAGTCTTCCAATCTCTTCACATCACGTCGGGGTCACCAATTGTGGGTACTTGGGTTAATCTCAGTATCCACTAAAGCATTGTGATGGGCTCCTTCACTTTCAGAAAAGGGGCCTTGAGAGAACAGAACTCCAAGGGGGTTTCGAGAGGGCAGAACTCCAAAAGTAGCTATTAAAAAAGATTGAAATTAATTTTATTTTATTATTTTTTTATTTAATAATATTTTAAACAGTATTCTTAGAGACTGACTGAAAGACTAACACACTTTACAATTGTTAAAGTGGTTTTGGCACTACAATTGTACTGTCACCACAAAGTTAAGAATTAATTTTGAAAACAATTGTAATTTACACCGAAAAATTGTGTTAAGTGAAGTTTAAAAATTTTGTAATAATTACAAGAACAAGTGACCTTACCGGACGTATTAAGAGAAAATAATTGTAATTTGTAAGCATAACCATCGTTGTAGATCGAACGTAGTTCTGGTCTTAGCTTGTAACAAAAATTGTGTTACTTGAAGATTAGAATTAATTTCGAAAATAATTTAATTTACACCGAAAAATTGTGTTAAGTGAAGTTTAAAAATTTTGTAATAATTACTAGAATAAGTGACCTTTAGCGGACGTAGTAAGAGAAATTAATTGTAATTTGCAAGCATAACCATTGTTGTAGATGGAACGTAATTCCGGTCTTAGCTTGTAAGAAAAATTGTGTTAATTGAAGTTTAGAATTAATTTTGAAAATAATTGTAATTTACACCGATAAATTGTGTTAAGTGAAGTTTAAAAATTTTGTAATAATTACTAGAACAAGGGACTCTTAGCGGACGTAGCAAGAGAAATTAATTGTAATTTGCAAGCATAACCATTGTTGTAGATGGAACGTAATTCCGGTCTTAGCTTGTAAGAAAAATTGTGTTAATTGAAATTTAGAATTAATTTTGAAAATAATTGTAATTTAAACCGATAAATTGTGTTAAGTGAAGTTTAAAAATTTTGTAATAATTACAAGAACAAGTAACCTTTAGCGTACGTAGTAAGAGAAATTAATTGTAATTTGCAAGCATAGCCATTGTTGTAGATCGAACGTAATTCCGGTCTTAGCTTGTAACAAAAATTGTGTTACTTGAAGATTAGAATTAATTTTGAAAAGAATTGTAATTTACACCGATAAATTGTTTTAAGTGAAGTTTAAAAATTTTGTAATAATTACAAGAACAAGTGACCTTTAGCGTACGTAGTAAGAGAAAATAATTGTAATTTGCAAGCATAACCATCGTTGTAGATCGAACGTAATTCCGGTCTTAGCTTGTAACAAAAATTGTGTTAATTGAAGTTAAGAATTAATTTTGAAAATAATTGTAATTTACACCGATAAATTGTGTTAAGTGAAGTTTAAAAATTTTGTAGTAATTGCAAGAACAAGTGACCTTACCGGACGTATTAAGAGAAAATATTTGTAATTTGCAAGCATAACCATTGTTGAAGATCGAACGTAGTTCTGGTCTTAGCTTGTAACAAAAATTGTGCTAATTGAAGTTAAGAATTAATTTTGAAAATAATTGTAATTTACACCGATAAATTGATTTAAGTGAAGTTTAAAAATTTTGTAATAATTACAAGAACAAGTGACCCTTAGCGGACGTAGTAAGAGAAATTAATTGTAGTTTGCAAGCATAACCATTGTTGTAGATCGAACGTAGTTCTTGTCTTAGCTTGTAACAAAAATTGTGCTAATTGAAGTTAAGAATTAATTTTGAAAATAATTGTAATTTACACCGAAAAATTGTGTTAAGTGAAGTTTAAAAATTTTGTAGTAATTACAAGAACAAGTGACCTTACCGGACGTAATAAGAGAAAATATTTGTAATTTGCAAGCATAACCATTGTTGAAGATCGAACGTAGTTCTGGTCTTAGCTTGTAACAAAAATTGTGCTAATTGAAGTTAAGAATTAATTTTGAAAATAATTGTAATTTACACCGATAAATTGTTTTAAGTGAAGTTTAAAAATTTTGTAATAATTACAAGAACAAGTGACCTTTAGCGTACGTAGTAAGAGAAATTAATTGTAATTTGCAAGCATAACCATTGTTGTAGATCGAACGTAGTTCTGGTCTTAGCTTGTAACAAAAATTGTGCTAATTGAAGTTAAGAATTAATTTTGAAAATAATTGTAATTTACACCGAAAAATTGTGTTAAGTGAAGTTTAAAAATTTTGTAGTAATTACAAGAACAAGTGACCTTAGCGGACGTATTAAGAGAAAATAATTGTAATTTGCAAGCATAACCATCGTTGTAGATCGAACGTAATTCCGGTCTTAGCTTGTAACAAAAATTGTGTTACTTGAAGTTTAGAATTAATTTTGAAAATAATTGTAATTTACACCGATAAATTGTTTTAAGTGAAGTTTAAAAATTTTGTAATAATTACAAGAACAAGTGACCTTTAGCGTACGTAGTAAGAGAAAATAATTGTAATTTGCAAGCATAACCATCGTTGTAGATCGAACGTAATTCCGGTCTTAGCTTGTAACAAAAATTGTGTTAATTGAAGTTAAGAATTAATTTTGAAAATAATTGTAATTTACACCGATAAATTGTGTTAAGTGAAGTTTAAAAATTTTGTAGTAATTGCAAGAACAAGTGACCTTACCGGACGTATTAAGAGAAAATATTTGTAATTTGCAAGCATAACCATTGTTGAAGATCGAACGTAGTTCTGGTCTTAGCTTGTAACAAAAATTGTGCTAATTGAAGTTAAGAATTAATTTTGAAAATAATTGTAATTTACACCGATAAATTGATTTAAGTGAAGTTTAAAAATTTTGTAATAATTTCAAGAACAAGTGACCCTTAGCGGACGTAGTAAGAGAAATTAATTGTAGTTTGCAAGCATAACCATTGTTGTAGATCGAACGTAGTTCTGGTCTTAGCTTGTAACAAAAATTGTGCTAATTGAAGTTAAGAATTAATTTTGAAAATAATTGTAATTTACACCGAAAAATTGTGTTAAGTGAAGTTTAAAAATTTTGCAGTAATTACAAGAACAAGTGACCTTACCGGACGTAATAAGAGAAAATATTTGTAATTTGCAAGCATAACCATTGTTGAAGATCGAACGTAGTTCTGGTCTTAGCTTGTAACAAAAATTGTGCTAATTGAAGTTAAGAATTAATTTTGAAAATAATTGTAATTTACACCGATAAATTGTTTTAAGTGAAGTTTAAAAATTTTGTAATAATTACAAGAACAAGTGACCTTTAGCGTACGTAGTAAGAGAAATTAATTGTAATTTGCAAGCATAACCATTGTTGTAGATCGAACGTAGTTCTGGTCTTAGCTTGTAACAAAAATTGTGCTAATTGAAGTTAAGAATTAATTTTGAAAATAATTGTAATTTACACCGAAAAATTGTGTTAAGTGAAGTTTAAAAATTTTGTAGTAATTACAAGAACAAGTGACCTTACCGGACGTATTAAGAGAAAATATTTGTAATTTGCAAGCATAACCATTGTTGAAGATCGAACGTAGTTCTGGTCTTAGCTTGTAACAAAAATTGTGCTAATTGAAGTTAAGAATTAATTTTGAAAATAATTGTAATTTACACCGATAAATTGATTTAAGTGAAGTTTAAAAATTTTGTAATAATTACAAGAACAAGTGACCTTTAGCGTACGTAGTAAGAGAAATTAATTGTAATTTGCAAGCATAAACATTGTTGACAATCGAACGTAATTCCGGTCTTAGCTTGTAATAAAAATTGTGTTACTTAAAGATTGGAATTAGTTTTGAAAATAATTGTAATTTACACCGAAAAATTGTGTTAAGTGAAGTTTAAAAATTTTGTAGTAATTACAAGAACAAGTGACCTTACCGGACGTATTAAGAGAAAATATTTGTAATTTGCAAGCATAACCATTGTTGAAGATCGAACGTAGTTCTGGTCTTAGCTTGTAACAAAAATTGTGCTAATTGAAGTTAAGAATTAATTTTGAAAAGAATTGTAATTTACACCGAAAAATAGTGTTAAGTGAAGTTTAAAAATTTTGTAATAATTACTAGAACAAGTGACCCTTAGCGGACGTAGTAAGAGAAATTAATTGTAGTTTGCAAGCATAACCATTGTTGAAGATCGAACGTAATTCCGGTCTAAGCTTGTAACGAAAATTGTGTTACTTGAAGTTTAGAATTAATTTTGAAAAGAATTGTAATTTACACCGATAAATTGTGTTAAGTGAAGTTTAAAAATTTTGTAGTAATTACAAGAACAAGTGACCTTAGCGGACGTATTAAGAGAAAATAATTGTAATTTGCAAGCATAACCATCGTTGTAGATCGAACGTAATTCCGGTCTTAGCTTGTAACAAAAATTGTGTTACTTGAAGTTTAGAATTAATTTTGGAAAGAATTGTAATTTACACCGATAAATTGTGTTAAGTGAAGTTTAAAAATTTTGTGGTAATTACAAGAACAAGTGACCTTAGCGGACGTATTAAGAGAAAATAATTGTAATTTGCAAGCATAACCATCGTTGTAGATCGAACGTAATTCCGGTCTTAGCTTGTAACAAAAATTGTGTTACTTGAAGTTTAGAATTAATTTTGAAAAGAACTGTAATTTACACCGATAAATTGTGTTAAGTGAAGTTTAAAAATTTTGTAGTAATTACAAGAACAAGTGACCTTAGCGGACGTATAAAGAGAAAATAATTGTAATTTGCAAGCATAACCATTGTTGTAGATCGAACGTAATTCCGGTCTTAGCTTGTAACAAAAATTGTGTTACTTGAAGTTTAGAATTAATTTTGAAAAGAATTGTAATTTACACCGATAAATTGTGTTAAGTGAAGTTTAAAAATTTTGTAGTAATTACAAGAACAAGTGACCTTAGCGGACGTATTAAGAGAAAATAATTGTAATTTGCAAGCATAACCATCGTTGTAGATCGAACGTAATTCCGGTCTTAGCTTGTAACAAAAATTGTGTTACTTGAAGTTTAGAATTAATTTTGAAAAGAATTGTAATTTACACCGATAAATTGTGTTAAGTGAAGTTTAAAAATTTTGTAGTAATTACAAGAACAAGTGACCTTAGCGGACGTATTAAGAGAAAATAATTGTAATTTGCAAGCATAACCATCGTTGTAGATCGAACGTAATTCCGGTCTTAGCTTGTAACAAAAATTGTGTTACTTGAAGTTTAGAATTAATTTTGGAAAGAATTGTAATTTACACCGATAAATTGTGTTAAGTGAAGTTTAAAAATTTTGTAATAATTACTAGAACAAGTGACCCTTAGCGGACGTAGTAAGAGAAATTAATTGTAGTTTGCAAGCATAACCATTGTTGAAGATCGAACGTAATTCCGGTCTAAGCTTGTAACGAAAATTGTGTTACTTGAAGTTTAGAATTAATTTTGAAAAGAATTGTAATTTACACCGATAAATTGTGTTTAGTGAAGTTTAAAAATTTTGTAGTAATTACAAGAACAAGTGACCTTAGCGGACGTATTAAGAGAAAATAATTGTAATTTGCAAGCATAACCATCGTTGTAGATCGAACGTAATTCCGGTCTTAGCTTGTAACAAAAATTGTGTTACTTGAAGCTTAGAATTAATTTTGGAAAGAATTGTAATTTACACCGATAAATTGTGTTAAGTGAAGTTTAAAAATTTTGTAGTAATTACAAGAACAAGTGACCTTAGCGGACGTATTAAGAGAAAATAATTGTAATTTGCAAGCATAACCATCGTTGTAGATCGAACGTAATTCCGGTCTTAGCTTGTAACAAAAATTGTGTTACTTGAAGTTTAGAATTAATTTTGGAAAGAATTGTAATTTACACCGATAAATTGTGTTAAGTGAAGTTTAAAAATTTTGTAGTAATTACAAGAACAAGTGACCTTAGCGGACGTATTAAGAGAAAATAATTGTAATTTGCAAGCATAACCATCGTTGTAGATCGAACGTAATTCCGGTCTTAGCTTGTAACAAAAATTGTGTTACTTGAAGTTTAGAATTAATTTTGAAAAGAATTGTAATTTACACCGATAAATTGTGTTAAGTGAAGTTTAAAAATTTTGTAGTAATTACAAGAACAAGTGACCTTAGCGGACGTATAAAGAGAAAATAATTGTAATTTGCAAGCATAACCATCGTTGTAGATCGAACGTAATTCCGGTCTTAGCTTGTAACAAAAATTGTGTTACTTGAAGTTTAGAATTAATTTTGAAAAGAATTGTAATTTACACCGATAAATTGTGTTAAGTGAAGTTTAAAAATTTTGTAGTAATTACAAGAACAAGTGACCTTAGCGGACGTATTAAGAGAAAATAATTGTAATTTGCAAGCATAACCATCGTTGTAGATCGAACGTAATTCCGGTCTAAGCTTGTAACGAAAATTGTGTTACTTGAAGTTTAGAATTAATTTTGAAAAGAATTGTAATTTACACCGATAAATTGTGTTTAGTGAAGTTTAAAAATTTTGTAGTAATTACAAGAACAAGTGACCTTAGCGGACGTATTAAGAGAAAATAATTGTAATTTGCAAGCATAACCATCGTTGTAGATCGAACGTAATTCCGGTCTTAGCTTGTAACAAAAATTGTGTTACTTGAAGCTTAGAATTAATTTTGGAAAGAATTGTAATTTACACCGATAAATTGTGTTAAGTGAAGTTTAAAAATTTTGTAGTAATTACAAGAACAAGTGACCTTAGCGGACGTATTAAGAGAAAATAATTGTAATTTGCAAGCATAAACATCGTTGTAGATCGAACGTAATTCCGGTCTTAGCTTGTAACAAAAATTGTGTTAATTGAAGTTAAGAATTAATTTTGAAAATAATTGTAATTTACACCGATAAATTGTGTTAAGTGAAGTTTAAAAATTTTGTAGTAATTACAAGAACAAGTGACCTTAGCGGACGTATTAAGAGAAAATAATTGTAATTTGCAAGCATAACCATCGTTGTAGATCGAACGTAATTCCGGTCTTAGCTTGTAACAAAAATTGTGTTACTTGAAGTTTAGAATTAATTTTGAAAAGAATTGTAATTTACACCGATAAATTGTGTTAAGTGAAGTTTAAAAATTTTGTAGTAATTACAAGAACAAGTGACCTTAGCGGACGTATTAAGAGAAAATAATTGTAATTTGCAAGCATAACCATCGTTGTAGATCGAACGTAATTCCGGTCTTAGCTTGTAACAAAAATTGTGTTACTTGAAGTTTAGAATTAATTTTGAAAGGAATTGTAATTTACACCGATAAATTGTGTTAAGCGAAGTTTAAAAATTTTGTAGTAATTACAAAAACAAGTGACCTTAGCGGACGTATTAAGAGAAAATAATTGTAATTTGCAAGCATAACCATCGTTGTAGATCGAACGTAATTCCGGTCTTAGCTTGTAACAAAAATTGTGTTACTTGAAGTTTAGAATTAATTTTGAAAAGAATTGTAATTTACACCGATAAATTGTGCTAAGTGAAGTTTAAAAATTTTGTAGTAATTACAAGAACAAGTGACCTTAGCGGACGTATAAAGAGAAAATAATTGTAATTTGCAAGCATAACCATCGTTGTAGATCGAACGTAATTCCGGTCTTAGCTTGTAACAAAAATTGTGTTACTTGAAGTTAAGAATTAATTTTGAAAAGAATTGTAATTTACACCGAAAAATTGTGTTAAGTGAAGTTTAAAAATTTTGTAATAATTACTAGAACAAGTGACCCTTAGCGGACGTAGTAAGAGAAATTAATTGTAGTTTGCAAGCATAACCATTGTTGAATATCGAACGTAATTCCGGTCTAAGCTTGTAACGAAAATTGTGTTACTTGAAGTTTAGAATTAATTTTGAAAAGAATTGTAATTTACACCGATAAATTGTGTTAAGTGAAGTTTAAAAATTTTGTAGTAATTACAAGAACAAGTGACCTTACCGGACGTATTAAGAGAAAATATTTGTAATTTGCAAGCATAACCATCGTTGTAGATCGAACGTAATTCCGGTCTTAGCTTGTAACAAAAATTGTGTTACTTGAAGTTTAGAATTAATTTTGAAAAGAATTGTAATTTACACCGATAAATTGTGCTAAGTGAAGTTTAAAAATTTTGTAGTAATTACAAGAACAAGTGACCTTAGCGGACGTATAAAGAGAAAATAATTGTAATTTGCAAGCATAACCATCGTTGTAGATCGAACGTAATTCCGGTCTTAGCTTGTAACAAAAATTGTGTTACTTGAAGTTAAGAATTAATTTTGAAAAGAATTGTAATTTACACCGAAAAATTGTGTTAAGTGAAGTTTAAAAATTTTGTAATAATTACTAGAACAAGTGACCCTTAGCGGACGTATTAAGAGAAATTAATTGTAGTTTGCAAGCATAACCATTGTTGAATATCGAACGTAATTCCGGTCTAAGCTTGTAACGAAAATTGTGTTACTTGAAGTTTAGAATTAATTTTGAAAAGAATTGTAATTTACACCGATAAATTGTGTTAAGTGAAGTTTAAAAATTTTGTAGTAATTACAAGAACAAGTGACCTTAGCGGACGTATTAAGAGAAAATAATTGTAATTTGCAAGCATAACCATCGTTGTAGATCGAACGTAATTCCGGTCTTCGCTTCTAACAAAAATTGTGTTACTTGAAGTTTAGAATTAATTTTGGAAAGAATTGTAATTTACACCGATAAATTGGGTTAAGTGAAGTTTAAAAATTTTGTAGTAATTACAAGAACATGTGACCTTATCGGACGTATTAAGAGAAAATAATTGAAGTTTGCAAGCATAACCATCGTTGTAGATCGAACGTAATTCCGGTCTTAGCTTGTAACAAAAATTGTGTTACTTGAAGTTTAGAATTAATTTTGGAAAGAATTGTAATTTACACCGATAAATTGTGTTAAGTGAAGTTTAAAAATTTTGTAGTAATTACAAGAACAAGTGACCTTAGCGGACGTATTAAGAGAAAATAATTGTAATTTGCAAGCATAACCATCGTTGTAGATCGAACGTAATTCCGGTCTTAGCTTGTAACAAAAATTGTGTTACTTGAAGTTTAGAATTAATTTTGAAAAGAATTGTAATTTACACCGATAAATTGTGTTAAGTGAAGTTTAAAAATTTTGTAGTAATTACAAGAACAAGTGACCTTAGCGGACGTATAAAGAGAAAATAATTGTAATTTGCAAGCATAACCATAGTTGTAGATCGAACGTAATTCCGGTCTTAGCTTGTAACAAAAATTGTGTTACTTGAAGTTTAGAATTAATTTTGAAAAGAATTGTAATTTACACCGATAAATTGTGTTAAGTGAAGTTTAAAAATTTTGTAGTAATTACAAGAACAAGTGACCTTAGCGGACGTATTAAGAGAAAATAATTGTAATTTGCAAGCATAACCATTGTTGAAGATCGAACGTAATTCCGGTCTTAGCTTGTAAAAAAAATTGTGTTACTTGAAGATTAGAATTAATTTTGAAAGGAATTGTAATTTACACCGATAAATTGTGTTAAGTGAAGTTTAAAAATTTTGTAGTAATTACAAAAACAAGTGACCTTAGCGGACGTATTAAGAGAAAATAATTGTAATTTGCAAGCATAACCATTGTTGAAGATTGAACGTAGTTCTGGTCTTAGCTTGTAACAAAAATTGTGTTACTTGAAGTTTAGAATTAATTTTGAAAAGAATTGTAATTTACACCGATAAATTGTGTTAAGTGAAGTTTAAAAATTTTGTAGTAATTACAAGAACAAGTGACCTTAGCGGACGTATTAAGAGAAAATAATTGTAATTTGCAAGCATAACCATCGTTGTAGATCGAACGTAATTCCGGTCTAAGCTTGTAACAAAAATTGTGTTACTTGAAGTTTAGAATTAATTTTGAAAAGAATTGTAATTTACACCGATAAATTGTGTTAAGTGAAGTTTAAAAATTTTGTAGTAATTACAAGAACAAGTGACCTTAGCGGACGTATTAAGAGAAAATAATTGTAATTTGCAAGCATAACCATCGTTGTAGATCGAACGTAATTCCGGTTTTAGCTTGTAACAAAAATTGTGTTACTTGAAGTTTAGAATTACTTTTGGAAAGAATTGTAATTTACACCGATAAATTGTGTTAAGTGAAGTTTAAAAATTTTGTAGTAATTACAAGAACAAGTGACCTTATCGGACGTATTAAGAGAAAATAATTGTAATTTGCAAGCATAACCATCGTTGTAGATCGAACGTAATTCCGGTCTTAGCTTGTAACAAAAATTGTGTTACTTGAAGTTTAGAATTAATTTTGGAAAGAATTGTAATTTACACCGATAAATTGTGTTAAGTGAAGTTTAAAAATTTTGTAGTAATTACAAGAACAAGTGACCTTAGCGGACGTATTAAGAGAAAATAATTGTAATTTGCAAGCATAACCATCGTTGTAGATCGAACGTAATTCCGGTCTTAGCTTGTAACAAAAATTGTGTTACTTGAAGTTTAGAATTAATTTTGAAAAGAATTGTAATTTACACCGATAAATTGTGTTAAGTGAAGTTTAAAAATTTTGTAGTAATTACAAGAACAAGTGACCTTAGCGGACGTATAAAGAGAAAATAATTGTAATTTGCAAGCATAACCATCATTGTAGATCGAACGTAATTCCGGTCTTAGCTTGTAACAAAAATTGTGTTACTTGAAGTTTAGAATTAATTTTGAAAAGAATTGTAATTTACACCGATAAATTGTGTTAAGTGAAGTTTAAAAATTTTGTAGTAATTACAAGAACAAGTGACCTTAGCGGACGTATTAAGAGAAAATAATTGTAATTTGCAAGCATAACCATCGTTGTAGATCGAACGTAATTCCGGTCTTAGCTTGTAACAAAAATTGTGTTACTTGAAGTTTAGAATTAATTTTGAAAAGAATTGTAATTTACACCGATAAATTGTGTTAAGTGAAGTTTAAAAATGTTGTAGTAATTACAAGAACAAGTGACCTTAGCGGACGTATTAAGAGAAAATAATTGTAATTTGCAAGCATAACCATTGTTGAAGATCGAACGTAGTTCTGATCTTAGCTTGTAACAAAAATTGTGCTAATTGAAGTTAAGAATTAATTTTGAAAAGAATTGTAATTTACACCGAAAAATTGTGTTAAGTGAAGTTTAAAAATTTTGTAATAATTACTAGAACAAGTGACCCATAGCGGACGTAGTAAGAGAAATTAATTGTAGTTTGCAAGCATAACCATTGTTGAAGATCGAACGTAATTACGGTCTAAGCTTGTAACGAAAATTGTGTTACTTGAAGTTTAGAATTAATTTTGAAAAGAATTGTAATTTACACCGATAAATTGTGTTAAGTGAAGTTTAAAAATTTTGTAGTAATTACAAGAACAAGTGACCTTAGCGGACGTATTAAGAGAAAATAATTGTAATTTGCAAGCATAACCATCGTTGTAGATCGAACGTAATTCCGGTCTTAGCTTGTAACAAAAATTGTGTTACTTGAAGTTTAGAATTAATTTTGAAAAGAATTGTAATTTACACCGATAAATTGTGTTAAGTGAAGTTTAAAAATTTTGTAGTAATTACAAGAACAAGTGACCTTAGCGGACGTATTAAGAGAAAATAATTGTAATTTGCAAGCATAACCATTGTTGAAGATCGAACGTAATTCCGGTCTTAGCTTGTAACAAAAATTGTGTTACTTGAAGATTAGAATTAATTTTGAAAGGAATTGTAATTTACACCGATAAATTGTGTTAAGTGAAGTTTAAAAATTTTGTAGTAATTACAAAAACAAGTGACCTTAGCGGACGTATTAAGAGAAAATAATTGTAATTTCCAGGCATAACCATTGTTGAAGATCGAATGTAATTCCGGTCTTAGCTTGTAACAAAAATTGTGTTACTTGAAGATTAGAATTAATTTTGAAAAGAATTGTAATTTACACCGATAAATTGTGTTAAGTGAAGTTTAAAAATTTTGTAGTAATTACAAGAACAAGTGACCTTAGCGGACGTATTAAGAGAAAATAATTGTAATTTGCAAGCATAAACGTCGTTGTAGATCGAACGTAATTCCGGTCTTAGCTTGTAACAAAAATTGTGTTACTTGAAGTTTAGAATTAATTTTGAAAAGAATTGTAATTTACACCGAAAAATTGTGTTAAGTGAAGTTTAAAAATGTTGTAATAATTACTAGAACAAGTGACCCTTAGCGGACGTAGTAAGAGAAATTAATTGTAATTTGCAAGCATAACCATCGTTGTAGATCGAACGTAATTCCGGTTTTAGCTTGTAACAAAAATTGTGTTACTTGAAGTTTAGAATTAATTTTGAAAAGAATTGTAATTTACACCGATAAATTGTGTTAAGTGAAGTTTAAAAATTTTGTAGTAATTACAAGAACAAGTGACCTTAGCGGACGTATTAAGAGAAAATAATTGTAATTTGCAAGCATAACCATTGTTGAAGATCGAACGTAATTCCGGTCTTAGCTTGTAACAAAAATTGTGTTACTTGAAGATTAGAATTAATTTTGAAAAGAATTGTAATTTACACCGATAAATTGTGTTAAGTGAAGTTTAAAAATTTTGTAGTAATTACAAGAACAAGTGACCTTAGCGGACGTATTAAGAGAAAATAATTGTAATTTGCAAGCATAACCATCATTGTAGATCGAACGTAATTCCGGTCTTAGCTTGTAACAAAAATTGTGTTACTTGAAGTTTAGAATTAATTTTGAAAAGAATTGTAATTTACACCGATAAATTGTGTTAAGTGAAGTTTAAAAATTTTGTAGTAATTACAAGAACAAGTGACCTTAGCGGACGTATTAAGAGAAAATAATTGTAATTTGCAAGCATAACCATCGTTGTAGATCGAACGTAATTCCGGTCTTAGCTTGTAACAAAAATTGTGTTACTTGAAGTTTAGAATTAAATTTTGAAAAGAATTGTAATTTACACCGATAAATTGTGTTAAGTGAAGTTTAAAAATGTTGTAGTAATTACAAGAACAAGTGACCTTAGCGGACGTATTAAGAGAAAATAATTGTAATTTGCAAGCATAACCATTGTTGAAGATCGAACGTAGTTCTGATCTTAGCTTGTAACAAAAATTGTGCTAATTGAAGTTAAGAATTAATTTTGAAAAGAATTGTAATTTACACCGAAAAATTGTGTTAAGTGAAGTTTAAAAATTTTGTAATAATTACTAGAACAAGTGACCCATAGCGGACGTAGTAAGAGAAATTAATTGTAGTTTGCAAGCATAACCATTGTTGAAGATCGAACGTAATTCCGGTCTAAGCTTGTAACGAAAATTGTGTTACTTGAAGTTTAGAATTAATTTTGAAAAGAATTGTAATTTACACCGATAAATTGTGTTAAGTGAAGTTTAAAAATTTTGTAGTAATTACAAGAACAAGTGACCTTAGCGGACGTATTAAGAGAAAATAATTGTAATTTGCAAGCATAACCATCGTTGTAGATCGAACGTAATTCCGGTCTTAGCTTGTAACAAAAATTGTGTTACTTGAAGTTTAGAATTAATTTTGAAAAGAATTGTAATTTACACCGATAAATTGTGTTAAGTGAAGTTTAAAAATTTTGTAGTAATTACAAGAACAAGTGACCTTAGCGGACGTATTAAGAGAAAATAATTGTAATTTGCAAGCATAACCATTGTTGAAGATCGAACGTAATTCCGGTCTTAGCTTGTAACAAAAATTGTGTTACTTGAAGATTAGAATTAATTTTGAAAGGAATTGTAATTTACACCGATAAATTGTGTTAAGTGAAGTTTAAAAATTTTGTAGTAATTACAAAAACAAGTGACCTTAGCGGACGTATTAAGAGAAAATAATTGTAATTTCCAGGCATAACCATTGTTGAAGATCGAATGTAATTCCGGTCTTAGCTTGTAACAAAAATTGTGTTACTTGAAGATTAGAATTAATTTTGAAAAGAATTGTAATTTACACCGATAAATTGTGTTAAGTGAAGTTTAAAAATTTTGTAGTAATTACAAGAACAAGTGACCTTAGCGGACGTATTAAGAGAAAATAATTGTAATTTGCAAGCATAAACGTCGTTGTAGATCGAACGTAATTCCGGTCTTAGCTTGTAACAAAAATTGTGTTACTTGAAGTTTAGAATTAATTTTGAAAAGAATTGTAATTTACACCGAAAAATTGTGTTAAGTGAAGTTTAAAAATGTTGTAATAATTACTAGAACAAGTGACCCTTAGCGGACGTAGTAAGAGAAATTAGTTGTAATTTGCAAGCATAACCATCGTTGTAGATCGAACGTAATTCCGGTCTTAGCTTGTAACAAAAATTGTGTTACTTGAAGTTTAGAATTAATTTTGAAAAGAATTGTAATTTACACCGATAAATTGTGTTAAGTGAAGTTTAAAAATTTTGTAGTAATTACAAGAACAAGTGACCTTAGCGGACGTATTAAGAGAAAATAATTGTAATTTGCAAGCATAACCATTGTTGAAGATCGAACGTAATTCCGGTCTTAGCTTGTAACAAAAATTGTGTTACTTGAAGATTAGAATTAATTTTGAAAAGAATTGTAATTTACACCGATAAATTGTGTTAAGTGAAGTTTAAAAATTTTGTAGTAATTACAAGAACAAGTGACCTTAGCGGACGTATTAAGAGAAAATAATTGTAATTTGCAAGCATAGCCATTGTTGAAGATCGAACGTAATTCCGGTCTTAGCTTGTAACAAAAATTGTGTTACTTGAAGATTAGAATTAATTTTGAAAAGAATTGTAATTTACACCGATAAATTGTGTTAAGTGAAGTTTAAAAATTTTGTAGTAATTACAAGAACAAGTGACCTTAGCGGACGTATTAAGAGAAAATAATTGTAATTTGCAAGCATAACCATCGTTGTAGATCGAACGTAATTCCGGTCTTAGCTTGTAAAAAAAATTGTGTTACTTGAAGTTTAGAATTAATTTTGGAAGGAATTGTAATTTACACCGATAAATTGTGTTAAGTGAAGTTTAAAAATTTTGTAGTAATTACAAGAACAAGTGACCTTAGCGGACGTATTAAGAGAAAATAATTGTAATTTGCAAGCATAACCATCGTTGTAGATCGAACGTAATTCCGGTCTTAGCTTGTAACAAAAATTGTGTTACTTGAAGTTTAGAATTAATTTTGAAAAGAATTGTAATTTACACCGATAAATTGTTTTAAGTGAAGTTTAAAAATTTTGTAGTAATTACAAGAACAAGTGACCTAAGCGGAGGTATTAAGAGAAAATAATTGTAATTTGCAAGCATAACCATTGTTGAAGATCGAACGTAATTCCGGTCTTAGCTTGTAACAAAAATTGTGTTACTTGAAGTTTAGAATTAATTTTGGAAAAAATTGTAATTTACACCGATAAATTGTGTTAAGTGAAGTTTAAAAATTTTGTAGTAATTACAAGAACAAGTGACCTTAGCGGACGTATTAAGAGAAATTAATTGTAATTTGCAAGCATAACCATCGTTGTAGATCGAACGTAATTCCGGTCTTAGCTTGTAACAAAAATTGTGTTACTTGAAGTTTAGAATTAATTTTGAAAAGAATTGTAATTTACACCGATAAATTGTGTTAAGTGAAGTTTAAAAATTTTGTAGTAATTACAAGAACAAGTGACCTTAGCGGACGTATTAAGAGAAAATAATTGTAATTTGCAAGCATAACCATTGTTGAAGATCGAACGTAATTCCGGTCTTAGCTTGTAACAAAAATTGTGTTACTTGAAGATTAGAATTAATTTTGAAAAGAATTGTAATTTACACCTATAAATTGTGTTAAGTGAAGTTTAAAAATTTTGTAGTAATTACAAGAACAAGTGACCTTAGCGGACGTATTAAGAGAAAATAATTGTAATTTGCAAGCATAACCATCGTTGTAGATCGAACGTAATTCCGGTCTTAGCTTGTAACAAAAATTGTGTTACTTGAAGTTTAGAATTAATTTTGGAAAGAATTGTAATTTACACGGATAAATTGTGTTAAGTGAAGTTTAAAAATTTTGTAGTAATTACAAGAACAAGTGACCTTAGCGGACGTATTAAGAGAAAATAATTGTAATTTGCAAGCATAACCATCGTTGTAGATCGAACGTAATTCCGGTCTTAGCTGGTAACAAAAATTGTGTTACTTGAAGTTTAGAATTAATTTTGGAAAGAATTGTAATTTACACCGATAAATTGTGTTAAGTGAAGTTTAAAAATTTTGTAGTAATTACAAGAACAAGTGACCTTAGCGGACGTATTAAGAGAAAATAATTGTAATTTGCAAGCATAACCATCGTTGTAGATCGAACGTAATTCCGGTCTTAGCTTGTAGCAAAAATTGTGTTACTTGAAGTTTAGAATTAATTTTGGAAAGAATTGTAATTTACACCGATAAATTGTGTTAAGTGAAGTTTAAAAATTTTGTAGTAATTACAAGAACAAGTGACCTTAGCGGACGTATTAAGAGAAAATAATTGTAATTTGCAAGCATAACCATTGTTGAAGATCGAACGTAATTCCGGTCTTAGCTTGTAACAAAAATTGTGTTACTTGAAGTTTAGAATTAATTTTGAAAAGAATTGTAATTTACACCGATAAATTGTGCTAAGTGAAGTTTAAAAATTTTGTAGTAATTACAAGAACAAGTGACCTTAGCGGACGTATTAAGAGAAAATAATTGTAATTTGCAAGCATAACCATCGTTGTAGATCGAACGTAATTCCGGTCTTAGCTGGTAACAAAAATTGTGTTACTTGAAGTTTAGAATTAATTTTGGAAAGAATTGTAATTTACACCGATAAATTGTGTTAAGTGAAGTTTAAAAATTTTGTAGTAATTACAAGAACAAGTGACCTTAGCGGACGTATTAAGAGAAAATAATTGTAATTTGCAAGCATAACCATCGTTGTAGATCGAACGTAATTCCGGTCTTAGCTTGTAGCAAAAATTGTGTTACTTGAAGTTTAGAATTAATTTTGGAAAGAATTGTAATTTACACCGATAAATTGTGTTAAGTGAAGTTTAAAAATTTTGTAGTAATTACAAGAACAAGTGACCTTAGCGGACGTATTAAGAGAAAATAATTGTAATTTGCAAGCATAACCATTGTTGAAGATCGAACGTAATTCCGGTCTTAGCTTGTAACAAAAATTGTGTTACTTGAAGTTTAGAATTAATTTTGAAGAGAATTGTAATTTACACCGATAAATTGTGTTAAGTGAAGTTTAAAAATTTTGTAGTAATTACAAGAACAAGTGACCTTAGCGGACGTATTAAGAGAAAATAATTGTAATTTGCAAGCATAACCATCGTTGTAGATCGAACGTAATTCCGGTCTTAGCTTGTAACAAAAATTGTGTTACTTGAAGTTTAGAATTAATTTTGGAAAGAATTGTAATTTACACCGATAAATTGTGTTAAGTGAAGTTTAAAAATTTTGTAGTAATTACAAGAACAAGTGACCTTAGCGGACGTAGTAAGAGAAAATAATTGTAATTTGCAAGCATAACCATCGTTGTAGATCGAACGTAATTCCGGTCTTAGCTTGTAACAAAAATTGTGTTACTTGAAGTTTAGAATTAATTTTGGAAAGAATTGTAATTTACACCGATAAATTGTGTTAAGTGAAGTTTAAAAATTTTGTAGTAATTACAAGAACAAGTGACCTTAGCGGACGTATTAAGAGAAAATAATTGTAATTTGCAAGCATAACCATTGTTGAAGATCGAACGTAATTCCGGTCTTAGCTTGTAACAAAAATTGTGTTACTTGAAGTTTAGAATTAATTTTGAAAAGAATTGTAATTTACACCGATAAATTGTGTTAAGTGAAGTTTAAAAATTTTGTAGTAATTACAAGAACAAGTGACCTTAGCGGACGTATTAAGAGAAAATAATTGTAATTTGCAAGCATAACCATCGTTGTAGATCGAACGTAATTCCGGTCTTAGCTTGTAACAAAAATTGTGTTACTTGAAGTTTAGAATTAATTTTGGAAAGAATTGTAATTTACACCGATAAATTGTGTTAAGTGAAGTTTAAAAATTTTGTAGTAATTACAAGAACAAGTGACCTTAGCGGACGTATTAAGAGAAAATAATTGTAATTTGCAAGCATAACCATCGTTGTAGATCGAACGTAATTCCGGTCTTAGCTTGTAACAAAAATTGTGTTACTTGAAGTTTAGAATTAATTTTGGAAAGAATTGTAATTTACACCGATAAATTGTGTTAAGTGAAGTTTAAAAATTTTGTAGTAATTACAAGAAAAAGTGACCTTAGCGGACGTAGTAAGAGAAATTAATTGTAATTTGCAAGCATAACAATCGTTGTAGATCGAACGTAATTCCGGTCTTAGCTTGTAACAAAAATTGTGTTACTTGAAGTTTAGAATTAATTTTGAAAAGAATTGTAATTTACACCGATAAATTGTGTTATGTGAAGTTTAAAAATTTTGTAGTAATTACAAGAACAAGTGACCTTAGCGGACGTATTAAGAGAAAATAATTGTAATTTGCAAGCATAACCATCGTTGTAGATCGAACGTAATTCCGGTCTTAGCTTGTAACAAAAATTGTGTTACTTGAAGTTTAGAATTAATTTTGGAAAGAATTGTAATTTACACCGATAAATTGTGTTAAGTGAAGTTTAAAAATTTTGTAGTAATTACAAGAACAAGTGACCTTAGCGGACGTATTAAGAGAAAATAATTGTAATTTGCAAGCATAACCATCGTTGTAGATCGAACGTAATTCCGGTCTTAGCTTGTAACAAAAATTGTGTTACTTGAAGTTTAGAATTAATTTTGGAAAGAATTGTAATTTACACCGATAAATTGTGTTAAGTGAAGTTTAAAAATTTTGTAGTAATTACAAGAACAAGTGACCTTAGCGGACGTAGTAAGAGAAATTAATTGTAATTTGCAAGCATAACCATCGTTGTAGATCGAACGTAATTCCGGTCTTAGCTTGTAACAAAAATTGTGTTACTTGAAGTTTAGAATTAATTTTGAAAAAAATTGTAATTTACACCGATAAATTGTGTTAAGTGAAGTTTAAAAATTTTGTAGTAATTACAAGAACAAGTGACCTTAGCGGACGTATTAAGAGAAAATAATTGTAATTTGCAAGCATAACCATTGTTGAAGATCGAACGTAATTCCGGTCTTAGCTTGTAACAAAAATTGTGTTACTTGAAGATTAGAATTAATTTTGAAAAGAATTGTAATTTACACCGATAAATTGTGTTAAGTGAAGTTTAAAAATTTTGTAGTAATTACAAGAACAAGTGACCTTATCGGACGTATTAAGAGAAAATAATTGTAGTTTGCAAGCATAACCATCGTTGTAGATCGAACGTAATTCCGGTCTTAGCTTGTAACAAAAATTGTGTTACTTGAAGTTTAGAATTAATTTTGGAAAGAATTGTAATTTACACCGATAAATTGTGTTAAGTGAAGTTTAAAAATTTTGTAGTAATTACAAGAACAAGTGACCTTAGCGGACGTATTAAGAGAAAATAATTGTAATTTGCAAGCATAACCATCGTTGTAGATCGAACGTTATTCCGGTCTTAGCTTGTAACAAAAATTGTGTTACTTGAAGTTTAGAATTAATTTTGGAAAGAATTGTAATTTACACCGATAAATTGTGTTAAGTGAAGTTTAAAAATTTTGTAGTAATTACAAGAACAAGTGACCTTAGCGGACGTATTAAGAGCAAATAATTGTAATTTGCAAGCATAACCATCGTTGTAGATCGAACGTAATTCCGGTCTTAGCTTGTAACAAAAATTGTGTTACTTGAAGTTTAGAATTAATTTTGGAAAGAATTGTAATTTACACCGATAAATTGTGTTAAGTGAAGTTTAAAAATTTTGTAGTAATTACAAGAACAAGTGACCTTAGCGGACGTAGTAAGAGAAATTAATTGTAATTTGCAAGCATAACCATCGTTGTAGATCGAACGTAATTCCGCTCTTAGCTTGTAACAAAAATTGTGTTACTTGAAGTTTAGAATTAATTTTGAAAAGAATTGTAATTTACACCGATAAATTGTGTTAAGTGAAGTTTAAAAATTTTGTAGTAATTACAAGAACAAGTGACCTTAGCGGACGTATTAAGAGAAAATAATTGTAATTTGCAAGCATAACCATTGTTGAAGATCGAACGTAATTCCGGTCTTAGCTTGTAACAAAAATTGTGTTACTTGAAGATTAGAATTAATTTTGAAAAGAATTGTAATTTACACCGATAAATTGTGTTAAGTGAAGTTTAAAAATTTTGTAGTAATTACAAGAACAAGTGACCTTAGCGGACGTATTAAGAGAAAATAATTGTAATTTGCAAGCATAACCATCGTTGTAGATCGAACGTAATTCCGGTCTTAGCTTGTAACAAAAATTGTGTTACTTGAAGTTTAGAATTAATTTTGGAAAGAATTGTAATTTACACCGATAAATTGTGTTAAGTGAAGTTTAAAAATTTTGTAGTAATTACAAGAACAAGTGACCTTAGCGGACGTATTAAGAGAAAATAATTGTAATTTGCAAGCATAACCATCGTTGTAGATCGAACGTAATTCCGGTCTTAGCTTGTAACAAAAATTGTGTTACTTGAAGTTTAGAATTAATTTTGGAAAGAATTGTAATTTACACCGATAAATTGTGTTAAGTGAAGTTTAAAAATTTTGTAGTAATTACAAGAACAAGTGACCTTAGCGGACGTATTAAGAGAAAATAATTGTAATTTGCAAGCATAACCATCGTTGTAGATCGAACGTAATTCCGGTCTTAGCTTGTAACAAAAATTGTGTTACTTGAAGTTTAGAATTAATTTTGGAAAGAATTGTAATTTACACCGATAAATTGTGTTAAGTGAAGTTTAAAAATTTTGTAGTAATTACAAGAACAAGTGACCTTAGCGGACGTATTAAGAGAAAATAATTGTAATTTGCAAGCATAACCATCGTTGTAGATCGAACGTAATTCCGGTCTTAGCTTGTAACAAAAATTGTGTTACTTGAAGTTTAGAATTAATTTTGAAAAGAATTGTAATTTACACCGATAAATTGTGTTAAGTGAAGTTTAAAAATTTTGTAGTAATTACAAGAACAAGTGACCTTAGCGGACGTATTAAGAGAAAATAATTGTAATTTGCAAGCATAACCATTGTTGAAGATCGAACGTAATTCCGGTCTTAGCTTGTAACAAAAATTGTGTTACTTGAAGATTAGAATTAATTTTGAAAAGAATTGTAATTTACACCGATAAATTGTGTTAAGTGAAGTTTAAAAATTTTGTAGTAATTACAAGAACAAGTGACCTTAGCGGACGTATTAAGAGAAAATAATTGTAATTTGCAAGCATAACCATCGTTGTAGATCGAACGTAATTCCGGTCTTAGCTTGTAACAAAAATTGTGTTACTTGAAGTTTAGAATTAATTTTGAAAAGAATTGTAATTTACACCGATAAATTGTGTTAAGTGAAGTTTAAAAATTTTGTAGTAATTACAAGAACAAGTGACCTTAGCGGACGTATTAAGAGAAAATAATTGTAATTTGCAAGCATAACCATTGTTGAAGATCGAACGTAATTCCGGTCTTAGCTTGTAACAAAAATTGTGTTACTTGAAGTTTAGAATTAATTTTGGAAAGAATTGTAATTTACACCGATAAATTGTGTTAAGTGAAGTTTAAAAATTTTGTAGTAATTACAAGTACAAGTGACCTTAGCGGACGTATTAAGAGAAAATAAATGTAATTTGCAAGCATAACCATCGTTGTAGATCGAACGTAATTCCGGTCTTAGCTTGTAACAAAAATTGTGTTACTTGAAGTTTAGAATTAATTTTGGAAAGAATTGTAATTTACACCGATAAATTGTGTTAAGTGAAGTTTAAAAATTTTGTAGTAATTACAAGAACAAGTGACCTTAGCGGACGTATTAAGAGAAAATAATTGTAATTTGCAAGCATAACCATCGTTGTAGATCGAACGTAATTCCGGTCTTAGCTTGTAACAAAAATTGTGTTACTTGAAGTTTAGAATTAATTTTGGAAAGAATTGTAATTTACACCGATAAATTGTGTTAAGTGAAGTTTAAAAATTTTGTAGTAATTACAAGAACAAGTGACCTTAGCGGACGTATTAAGAGAAAATAATTGTAATTTGCAAGCATAACCATCGTTGTAGATCGAACGTAATTCCGGTCTTAGCTTGTAACAAAAATTGTGTTACTTGAAGTTTAGAATTAATTTTGGAAAGAATTGTAATTTACACCGATAAATTGTGTTAAGTGAAGTTTAAAAATTTTGTAGTAATTACAAGAACAAGTGACCTTAGCGGACGTATTAAGAGAAAATAATTGTAATTTGCAAGCATAACCATCGTTGTAGATCGAACGTAATTCCGGTCTTAGCTTGTAACAAAAATTGTGTTACTTGAAGTTTAGAATTAATTTTGGAAAGAATTGTAATTTACACCGATAAATTGTGTTAAGTGAAGTTTAAAAATTTTGTAGTAATTACAAGAACAAGTGACCTTAGCGGACGTATTAAGAGAAAATAATTGTAATTTGCAAGCATAACCATCGTTGTAGATCGAACGTAATTCCGGTCTTAGCTTGTAACAAAAATTGTGTTACTTGAAGTTTAGAATTAATTTTGGAAAGAATTGTAATTTACACCGATAAATTGTGTTAAGTGAAGTTTAAAAATTTTGTAGTAATTACAAGAACAAGTGACCTTAGCGGACGTAGTAAGAGAAATTAATTGTAATTTGCAAGCATAACCATCGTTGTAGATCGAACGTAATTCCGGTCTTAGCTTGTAACAAAAATTGTGTTACTTGAAGTTTAGAATTAATTTTGAAAAGAATTGTAATTTACACCGATAAATTGTGTTAAGTGAAGTTTAAAAATTTTGTAGTAATTACAAGTACAAGTGACCTTAGCGGACGTATTAAGAGAAAATAAATGTAATTTGCAAGCATAACCATCGTTGTAGATCAAACGTAATTCCGGTCTTAGCTTGTAACAAAAATTGTGTTACTTGAAGTTTAGAATTAATTTTGGAAAGAATTGTAATTTACACCGATAAATTGTGTTAAGTGAAGTTTAAAAATTTTGTAGTAATTACAAGAACAAGTGACCTTAGCGGACGTATTAAGAGAAAATAATTGTAATTTGCAAGCATAACCATCGTTGTAGATCGAACGTAATTCCGGTCTTAGCTTGTAACAAAAATTGTGTTACTTGAAGTTTAGAATTAATTTTGGAAAGAATTGTAATTTACACCGATAAATTGTGTTAAGTGAAGTTTAAAAATTTTGTAGTAATTACAAGAACAAGTGACCTTAGCGGACGTATTAAGAGAAAATAATTGTAATTTGCAAGCATAACCATCGTTGTAGATCGAACGTAATTCCGGTCTTAGCTTGTAACAAAAATTGTGTTACTTGAAGTTTAGAATTAATTTTGGAAAGAATTGTAATTTACACCGATAAATTGTGTTAAGTGAAGTTTAAAAATTTTGTAGTAATTACAAGAACAAGTGACCTTAGCGGACGTATTAAGAGAAAATAATTGTAATTTGCAAGCATAACCATCGTTGTAGATCGAACGTAATTCCGGTCTTAGCTTGTAACAAAAATTGTGTTACTTGAAGTTTAGAATTAATTTTGGAAAGAATTGTAATTTACACCGATAAATTGTGTTAAGTGAAGTTTAAAAATTTTGTAGTAATTACAAGAACAAGTGACCTTAGCGGACGTATTAAGAGAAAATAATTGTAATTTGCAAGCATAACCATCGTTGTAGATCGAACGTAATTCCGGTCTTAGCTTGTAACAAAAATTGTGTTACTTGAAGTTTAGAATTAATTTTGGAAAGAATTGTAATTTACACCGATAAATTGTGTTAAGTGAAGTTTAAAAATTTTGTAGTAATTACAAGAACAAGTGACCTTAGCGGACGTAGTAAGAGAAATTAATTGTAATTTGCAAGCATAACCATCGTTGTAGATCGAACGTAATTCCGGTCTTAGCTTGTAACAAAAATTGTGTTACTTGAAGTTTAGAATTAATTTTGAAAAGAATTGTAATTTACACCGATAAATTGTGTTAAGTGAAGTTTAAAAATTTTGTAGTAATTACAAGAACAAGTGACCTTAGCGGACGTATTAAGAGAAAATAATTGTAATTTGCAAGCATAACCATTGTTGAAGATCGAACGTAATTCCGGTCTTAGCTTGTAACAAAAATTGTGTTACTTGAAGATTAGAATTAATTTTGAAAAGAATTGTAATTTACACCGATAAATTGTGTTAAGTGAAGTTTAAAAATTTTGTAGTAATTACAAGAACAAGTGACCTTAGCGGACGTATTAAGAGAAAATAATTGTAATTTGCAAGCATAACCATCGTTGTAGATCGAACGTAATTCCGGTCTTAGCTTGTAACAAAAATTGTGTTACTTGAAGCTTAGAATTAATTTTGGAAAGAATTGTAATTTACACCGATAAATTGTGTTAAGTGAAGTTTAAAAATTTTGTAGTAATTACAAGAACAAGTGACCTTATCGGACGTATTAAGAGAAAATAATTGTAATTTGCAAGCATAACCATCGTTGTAGATCGAACGTAATTCCGGTCTTAGCTTGTAACAAAAATTGTGTTACTTGAAGTTTAGAATTAATTTTGGAAAGAATTGTAATTTACACCGATAAATTGTGTTAAGTGAAGTTTAAAAATTTTGTAGTAATTACAAGAACAAGTGACCTTAGCGGACGTATTAAGAGAAAATAATTGTAATTTGCAAGCATAACCATTGTTGAAGATCGAACGTAATTCCGGTCTTAGCTTGTAACAAAAATTGTGTTACTTGAAGATTAGAATTAATTTTGAAAAGAATTGTAATTTACACCGATAAATTGTGTTAAGTGAAGTTTAAAAATTTTGTAGTAATTACAAGAACAAGTGACCTTAGCGGACGTATTAAGAGAAAATAATTGTAATTTGCAAGCATAACCATCGTTGTAGATCGAACGTAATTCCGGTCTTAGCTTGTAACAAAAATTGTGTTACTTGAAGTTTAGAATTAATTTTGGAAAGAATTGTAATTTACACCGATAAATTGTGTTAAGTGAAGTTTAAAAATTTTGTAGTAATTACAAGAACAAGTGACCTTAGCGGACGTATTAAGAGAAAATAATTGTAGTTTGCAAGCATAACCATCGTTGTAGATCGAACGTAATTCCGGTCTTAGCTTGTAACAAAAATTGTGTTACTTGAAGTTTAGAATTAATTTTGGAAAGAATTGTAATTTACACCGATAAATTGTGTTAAGTGAAGTTTAAAAATTTTGTAGTAATTACAAGAACAAGTGACCTTATCGGACGTATTAAGAGAAAATAATTGTAATTTGCAAGCATAACCATCGTTGTAGATCGAACGTAATTCCGGTCTTAGCTTGTAACAAAAATTGTGTTACTTGAAGTTTAGAATTAATTTTGGAAAGAATTGTAATTTACACCGATAAATTGTGTTAAGTGAAGTTTAAAAATTTTGTAGTAATTACAAGAACAAGTGACCTTAGCGGACGTAGTAAGAGAAATTAATTGTAATTTGCAAGCATAAACGTCGTTGTAGATCGAACGTAATTCCGGTCTTAGCTTGTAACAAAAATTGTGTTATTTGAAGTTTAGAATTAATTTTGGAAAGAATTGTAATTTACACCGATAAATTGTGTTAAGTGAAGTTTAAAAATTTTGTAGTAATTACAAGAACAAGTGACCTTAGCGGACGTATTAAGAGAAAATAATTGTAATTTGCAAGCATAACCATCGTTGTAGATCGAACGTAATTCCGGTCTTAGCTTGTAACAAAAATTGTGTTACTTGAAGTTTAGAATTAATTTTGGAAAGAATTGTAATTTACACCGATAAATTGTGTTAGGTGGAGTTTAAAAATTTTGTAGTAATTACAAGAACAAGTGACCTTAGCGGACGTATTAAGAGAAAATAATTGTAATTTGCAAGCATAACCATCGTTGTAGATCGAACGTAATTCCGGTCTTAGCTTGTAACAAAAATTGTGTTACTTGAAGCTTAGAATTAATTTTGGAAAGAATTGTAATTTACACCGATAAATTGTGTTAAGTGAAGTTTAAAAATTTTGTAGTAATTACAAGAACAAATGACCTTACCGGACGTATTAAGAGAAAATAATTGTAATTTGCAAGCATAACCATCGTTGTAGATCGAACGTAATTCCGGTCTTAGCTTGTAACAAAAATTGTGTTACTTGAAGTTTGGAATTAATTTTGGAAAGAATTGTAATTTACACCGATAAATTGTGTTAAGTGAAGTTTAAAAATTTTGTAGTAATTACAAGAACAAGTGACCTTAGCGGACGTATTAAGAGAAAATAATTGTAATTTGCAAGCATAACCATCGTTGTAGATCGAACGTAATTCCGGTCTTAGCTTGTAACAAAAATTGTGTTACTTGAAGTTTAGAATTAATTTTGGAAAGAATTGTAATTTACACCGATAAATTGTGTTAAGTGAAGTTTAAAAATTTTGTAGTAATTACAAGAACAAGTGACCTTAGCGGACGTATTAAGAGAAAATAATTGTAATTTGCAAGCATAACCATCGTTGTAGATCGAACGTAATTCCGGTCTTAGCTTGTAACAAAAATTGTGTTACTTGAAGTTTAGAATTAATTTTGGAAAGAATTGTAATTTACACCGATAAATTGTGTTAAGTGAAGTTTAAAAATTTTGTAGTAATTACAAGAACAAGTGACCTTAGCGGACGTAGTAAGAGAAATTAATTGTAATTTGCAAGCATAACCATCGTTGTAGATCGAACGTAATTCCGGTCTTAGCTTGTAACAAAAATTGTGTTACTTGAAGTTTAGAATTAATTTTGAAAAGAATTGTAATTTACACCGATAAATTGTGTTAAGTGAAGTTTAAAAATTGTGTAGTAATTACAAGAACAAGTGACCTTAGCGGACGTATTAAGAGAAAATAATTGTAATTTGCAAGCATAACCATTGTTGAAGATCGAACGTAATTCCGGTCTTAGCTTGTAACAAAAATTGTGTTACTTGAAGATTAGAATTAATTTTGAAAAGAATTGTAATTTACACCGATAAATTGTGTTAAGTGAAGTTTAAAAATTTTGTAGTAATTACAAGAACAAGTGACCTTAGCGGACGTATTAAGAGAAAATAATTGTAATTTGCAAGCATAACCATCGTTGTAGATCGAACGTAATTCCGGTCTTAGCTTGTAACAAAAATTGTGTTACTTGAAGTTTAAAATTAATTTTGGAAAGAATTGTAATTTACACCGATAAATTGTGTTAAGTGAAGTTTAAAAATTTTGTAGTAATTACAAGAACAAGTGACCTTAGCGGACGTATTAAGAGAAAATAATTGTAATTTGCAAGCATAACCATCGTTGTAGATCGAACGTAATTCCGGTCTTAGCTTGTAACAAAAATTGTGTTAGTTGAAGTTTAGAATTAATTTTGAAAAGAATTGTAATTTACACCGATAAATTGTGTTAAGTGAAGTTTACAAATTTTGTAGTAATTACAAGAACAAGTGACCTTAGCGGACGTATAAAGAGAAAATAATTGTAATTTGCAAGCATAACCATCGTTGTAGATCGAACGTAATTCCGGTCTTAGCTTGTAACAAAAATTGTGTTACTTGAAGTTTAGAATTAATTTTGAAAAGAATTGTAATTTACACCGATAAATTGTGTTAAGTGAAGTTTAAAAATTTTGTAGTAATTACAAGAACAAGTGACCTTAGCGGACGTATTAAGAGAAAATAATTGTAATTTGCAAGCATAACCATCGTTGTAGATCGAACGTAATTCCGGTCTTAGCTTGTAACAAAAATTGTGTTACTTGAAGTTTAGAATTAATTTTGAAAAGAATTGTAATTTACACCGATAAATTGTGTTAAGTGAAGTTTAAAAATTTTGTAGTAATTACAAAAACAAGTGACCTTAGCGGACGTATTAAGAGAAAATAATTGTAATTTGCAAGCATAACCATCGTTGTAGATCGAACGTAATTCCGGTCTTAGCTTGTAACAAAAATTGTGTTACTTGAAGTTTAGAATTAATTTTGAAAAGAATTGTAATTTACACCGATAAATTGTGCTAAGTGAAGTTTAAAAATTTTTTAGTAATTACAAGAACAAGTGACCTTAGCGGACGTATAAAGAGAAAATAATTGTAATTTGCAAGCATAACCATCGTTGTAGATCGAACGTAATTCCGGTCTTAGCTTGTAACAAAAATTGTGTTACTTGAAGTTTAGAATTAATTTTGAAAAGAATTGTAATTTACACCGATAAATTGTGTTAATTGAAGTTTAAAAATTTTGTAGTAATTACAAGAACAAGTGACCTTAGCGGACGTATTAAGAGAAAATAATTGTAATTTGCAAGCATAACCATTGTTGAAGATCGAACGTAATTCCGGTCTTAGCTTGTAACAAAAATTGTGTTACTTGAAGTTTAGAATTAATTTTGAAAATAATTGTAATTTACACCGATAAATTGTGTTAAGTGAAGTTTAAAAATTTTGTAGTAATTACAAGAACAAGTGACCTTAGCGGACGTATTAAGAGAAAATAATTGTAATTTGCAAGCATAACCATCGTTGTAGATCGAACGTAATTCCGGTCTTAGCTTGTAACAAAAATTGTGTTACTTGAAGTTTAGAATTAATTTTGGAAAGAATTGTAATTTACACCGATAAATTGTGTTAAGTGAAGTTTAAAAATTTTGTAGTAATTACAAGAACAAGTGACCTTATCGGACGTATTAAGAGAAAATAATTGTAATTTGCAAGCATAACCATCGTTGTAAATCGAACGTAATTCCGGTCTTAGCTTGTAACAAAAATTGTGTTACTTGAAGTTTAGAATTAATTTTGAAAAGAATTGTAATTTACACCGATAAATTGTGTTAAGTGAAGTTTAAAAATTTTGTAGTAATTACAAGAACAAGTGACCTTAGCGGACGTATAAAGAGAAAATAATTGTAATTTGCAAGCATAACCATCGTTGTAGATCGAACGTTATTCCGGTCTTAGCTTGTAACAAAAATTGTGTTACTTGAAGTTTAGAATTAATTTTGAAAAGAATTGTAATTTACACCGATAAATTGTGTTAAGTGAAGTTTAAAAATTTTGTAGTAATTACAAGAACAAGTGACCTTAGCGGACGTATTAAGAGAAAATAATTGTAATTTGCAAGCATAACCATCGTTGTAGATCGAACGTAATTCCGGTCTTAGCTTGTAACAAAAATTGTGTTACTTGAAGTTTAGAATTAATTTTGGAAAGAATTGTAATTTACACCGATAAAATGTGTTAAGTGAAGTTTAAAAATTTTGTAGTAATTACAAGAACAAGTGACCTTAGCGGACGTATTAAGAGAAAATAATTGTAATTTGCAAGCATAACCATCGTTGTAGATCGAACGTAATTCCGGTCTTAGCTTGTAAAAAAAATTGTGTTACTTGAAGTTTAGAATTAATTTTGGAAAAATTGTAATTTACACCGATAAATTGTGTTAAGTGAAGTTTAAAAATTTTGTAGTAATTACAAGAACAAGTGACCTTAGCGGACGTATTAAGAGAAAATAATTGTTATTTGCAAGCATAACCATCGTTGTAGATCGAACGTAATTCCGGTCTTAGCTTGTAACAAAAATTGTGTTACTTGAAGTTTAGAATTAATTTTGGAAAGAATTGTAATTTACACCGATAAATTGTGTTAAGTGAAGTTTAAAAATTTTGTAGTAATTACAAGAACAAGTGACCTTAGCGGACGTATTAAGAGAAATTAATTGTAATTTGCAAGCATAACCATCGTTGTAGATCGAACGTAATTCCGGTCTTAGCTTGTAACAAAAATTGTGTTACTTGAAGATTAGAATTAATTTTGAAAAGAATTGTAATTTACACCGATAAATTGTGTTAAGTGAAGTTTAAAAATTTTGTAGTAATTACAAGAACAAGTGACCTTAGCGGACGTATTAAGAGAAAATAATTGTAATTTGCAGGCATAACCACTGTTGAAGATCGAACGTAATTCCGGTCTTAGCTTGTAACAAAAATTGTGTTACTTGAAGTTTAGAATTAATTTTGGAAAGAATTGTAATTTAAACCGATAAATTGTGTTAAGTGAAGTTTAAAAATTTTGTAGTAATTACAAGAACAAATGACCTTAGCGGACGTATTAAGAGAAATTAATTGTAATTTGCAAGCATAACCATCGTTGTAGATCGAACGTAATTCCGGTCTTAGCTTGTAACAAAAATTGTGTTACTTGAAGATTAGAATTAATTTTGAAAAGAATTGTAATTTACACCGATAAATTGTGTTAAGTGAAGTTTAAAAATTTTGTAGTAATTACAAGAACAAGTGACCTTAGCGGACGTATTAAGAGAAAATAATTGTAATTTGCAAGCATAACCATCGTTGTAGATCGAACGTAATTCCGGTTTTAGCTTGTAAAAAAAATTGTGTTACTTGAAGTTTAGAATTAATTTTGGAAAGAATTGTAATTTACACCGATAAATTGTGTTAAGTGAAGTTTAAAAATTTTGTAGTAATTACAAGAACAAGTGACCTTAGCGGACGTATTAAGAGAAAATAATTGTTATTTGCAAGCATAACCATCGTTGTAGATCGAACGTAATTCCGGTCTTAGCTTGTAACAAAAATTGTGTTACTTGAAGTTTAGAATTAATTTTGGAAAGAATTGTAATTTACACCGATAAATTGTGTTAAGTGAAGTTTAAAAATTTTGTAGTAATTACAAGAACAAGTGACCTTAGCGGACGTATTAAGAGAAATTAATTGTAATTTGCAAGCATAACCATCGTTGTAGATCGAACGTAATTCCGGTCTTAGCTTGTAACAAAAATTGTGTTACTTGAAGATTAGAATTAATTTTGAAAAGAATTGTAATTTACACCGATAAATTGTGTTAAGTGAAGTTTAAAAATTTTGTAGTAATTACAAGAACAAGTGACCTTAGCGGACGTATTAAGAGAAAATAATTGTAATTTGCAGGCATAACCATTGTTGAAGATCGAACGTAATTCCGGTCTTAGCTTGTAACAAAAATTGTGTTACTTGAAGTTTAGAATTAATTTTGGAAAGAATTGTAATTTACACCGATAAATTGTGTTAAGTGAAGTTTAAAAATTTTGTAGTAATTACAAGAACAAGTGACCTTAGCGGACGTATTAAGAGAAATTAATTGTAATTTGCAAGCATAACCATCGTTGTAGATCGAACGTAATTCCGGTCTTAGCTTGTAACAAAAATTGTGTTACTTGAAGATTAGAATTAATTTTGAAAAGAATTGTAATTTACACCGATAAATTGTGTTAAGTGAAGTTTAAAAATTTTGTAGTAATTACAAGAACAAGTGACCTTAGCGGACGTATTAAGAGAAAATAATTGTAATTTGCAGGCATAACCATTGTTGAAGATCGAACGTAATTCCGGTCTTAGCTTGTAACAAAAATTGTGTTACTTGAAGTTTAGAATTAATTTTGGAAAGAATTGTAATTTACACCGATAAATTGTGTTAAGTGAAGTTTAAAAATTTTGTAGTAATTACAAGAACAAGTGACCTTAGCGGACGTATTAAGAGAAATTAATTGTAATTTGCAAGCATAACCATCGTTGTAGATCGAACGTAATTCCGGTCTTAGCTTGTAACAAAAATTGTGTTACTTGAAGATTAGAATTAATTTTGAAAAGAATTGTAATTTACACCGATAAATTGTGTTAAGTGAAGTTTAAAAATTTTGTAGTAATTACAAGAACAAGTGACCTTAGCAAACGTATTAAGAGAAATTAATTGTAATTTGCAAGCATAACCATCGTTGTAGATCGAACGTAATTCCGGTCTTAGCTTGTAACAAAAATTGTGTTACTTGAAGTTTAGAATTAATTTTGGAAAGAATTGTAATTTACACCGATAAATTGTGTTAAGTGAAGTTTAAAAATTTTGTAGTAATTACAAGAACAAGTGACCTTAGCGGACGTATTAAGAGAAAATAATTGTAATTTGCAAGCATAACCATCGTTGTAGATCGAACGTAATTCCGGTCTTAGCTTGTAACAAAAATTGTGTTACTTGAAGTTAAGAATTAATTTTGGAAAGAATTGTAATTTACACCGATAAATTGTGTTAAGTGAAGTTTAAAAATTTTGTAGTAATTACAAGAACAAGTGACCTTAGCGGACGTATTAAGAGAAAATAATTGTAATTTGCAAGCATAACCATCGTTGTAGATCGAACGTAATTCCGGTCTTAGCTTGTAACAAAAATTGTGTTACTTGAAGTTTAGAATTAATTTTGAAAAGAATTGTAATTTACACCGATAAATTGTGTTAAGTGAAGTTTAAAAATTTTGTAGTAATTACAAGAACAAGTGACCTTAGCGGACGTATTAAGAGAAAATAATTGTAATTTGCAAGCATAACCATTGTTGAAGATCGAACGTAATTCCGGTCTTAGCTTGTAACAAAAATTGTGTTACTTGAAGATTAGAATTAATTTTGAAAAGAATTGTAATTTACACCGATAAATTGTGTTAAGTGAAGTTTAAAAATTTTGTAGTAATTACAAGAACAAGTGACCTTAGCGGACGTATTAAGAGAAAATAATTGTAATTTGCAAGCATAACCATCGTTGTAGATCGAACGTAATTCCGGTCTTAGCTTGTAACAAAAATTGTGTTACTTGAAGTTTAGAATTAATTTTGGAAAGAATTGTAATTTACACCGATAAATTGTGTTAAGTGAAGTTTAAAAATTTTGTAGTAATTACAAGAACAAGTGACCTTAGCGGACGTAGTAAGAGAAATTAATTGTAATTTGCAAGCATAACCATCGTTGTAGATCGAACGTAATTCCGGTCTTAGCTTGTAACAAAAATTGTGTTACTTGAAGATTAGAATTAATTTTGAAAAGAATTGTAATTTACACCGATAAATTGTGTTAAGTGAAGTTTAAAAATTTTGTAGTAATTACAAGAACAAGTGACCTTAGCGCACGTATTAAGAGAAAATAATTGTAATTTGCAAGCATAACCATCGTTGTAGATCGAACGTAATTCCGGTCTTAGCTTGTAACAAAAATTGTGTTACTTGAAGTTTAGAATTAATTTTGGAAAGAATTGTAATTTACACCGATAAATTGTGTTAAGTGAAGTTTAAAAATTTTGTAGTAATTACAAGAACAAGTGACCTTAGCGGACGTATTAAGAGAAAATAATTGTAGTTTGCAAGCATAACCATCGTTGTAGATCGAACGTAATTCCGGTCTTAGCTTGTAACAAAAATTGTGTTACTTGAAGTTTAGAATTAATTTTGGAAAGAATTGTAATTTACACCGATAAATTGTGTTAAGTGAAGTTTAAAAATTTTGTAGTAATTACAAGAACAAGTGACCTTATCGGACGTATTAAGAGAAAATAATTGTAATTTGCAAGCATAACCATCGTTGTAGATCGAACGTAATTTCGGTCTTAGCTTGTAACAAAAATTGTGTTACTTGAAGTTTAGAATTAATTTTGGAAAGAATTGTAATTTACACCGATAAATTGTGTTAAGTGAAGTTTAAAAATTTTGTAGTAATTACAAGAACAAGTGACCTTAGCGGACGTAGTAAGAGAAATTAATTGTAATTTGCAAGCATAACCATCGTTGTAGATCGAACGTAATTCCGGTCTTAGCTTGTAACAAAAATTGTGTTACTTGAAGTTTAGAATTAATTTTGGAAAGAATTGTAATTTACACCGATAAATTGTGTTAAGTGAAGTTTAAAAATTTTGTAGTAATTACAAGAACAAGTGACCTTAGCGGACGTATTAAGAGAAAATAATTGTAATTTGCAAGCATAACCATCGTTGTAGATCGAACGTAATTCCGGTCTTAGCTTGTAACAAAAATTGTGTTACTTGAAGTTTAGAATTAATTTTGGAAAGAATTGTAATTTACACCGATAAATTGTGTTAAGTGAAGTTTAAAAATTTTGTAGTAATTACAAGAACAAGTGACCTTAGCGGACGTATTAAGAGAAAATAATTGTAATTTGCAAGCATAACCATCGTTGTAGATCGAACGTAATTCCGGTCTTAGCTTGTAACAAAAATTGTGTTACTTGAAGTTTAGAATTAATTTTGAAAAGAATTTTAATTTACACCGATAAATTGTGTTAAGTGAAGTTTAAAAATTTTGTAGTAATTACAAGAACAAGTGACCTTAGCGGACGTAGTAAGAGAAATTAATTGTAATTTGCAAGCATAACCATCGTTGTAGATCGAACGTAATTCCGGTCTTAGCTTGTAACAAAAATTGTGTTACTTGAAGTTTAGAATAAATTTTGAAAAGAATTGTAATTTACACCGATAAATTGTGTTAAGTGAAGTTTAAAAATTTTGTAGTAATTACAAGAACAAGTGACCTTAGCGGACGTATTAAGAGAAATTAATTGTAATTTGCAAGCATAACCATCGTTGTAGATCGAACGTAATTCCGGTCTTAGCTTGTAACAAAAATTGTGTTACTTGAAGTTTAGAATTAATTTTGGAAAGAATTGTAATTTACACCGATAAATTGTGTTAAGTGAAGTTTAAAAATTTTGTAGTAATTACAAGAACAAGTGACCTTAGCGGACGTATTAAAAGAAAATAATTGTAATTTGCAAGCATAACCATCGTTGTAGATCGAACGTAATTCCGGTCTTAGCTTGTAACAAAAATTGTGTTACTTGAAGTTTAGAATTAATTTTGGAAAGAATTGTAATTTACACCGATAAATTGTGTTAAGTGAAGTTTAAAAATTTTGTAGTAATTACAAGAACAAGTGACCTTAGCGGACGTATTAAGAGAAAATAATTGTAATTTGCAAGCATAACCATCGTTGTAGATCGAACGTAATTCCGGTCTTAGCTTGTAACAAAAATTGTGTTACTTGAAGTTTAGAATTAATTTTGGAAAGAATTGTAATTTACACCGATAAATTGTGTTAAGTGAAGTTTAAAAATTTTTTAGTAATTACAAGAACAAGTGACCTTAGCGGACGTATTAAGAGAAAATAATTGTAATTTGCAAGCATAACCATCGTTGTAGATCGAACGTAATTCCGGTCTTAGCTTGTAACAAAAATTGTGTTACTTGAAGATTAGAATTAATTTTGGAAAGAATTGTAATTTACACCGATAAATTGTGTTAAGTGGAGTTTAAAAATTTTGTAGTAATTACAAGAACAAGTGACCTTAGCGGACGTATTAAGAGAAAATAATTGTAATTTGCAAGCATAACCATCGTTGTAGATCGAACGTAATTCCGGTCTTAGCTTGTAACAAAAATTGTGTTACTTGAAGCTTAGAATTAATTTTGGAAAGAATTGTAATTTACACCGATAAATTGTGTTAAGTGAAGTTTAAAAATTTTGTAGTAATTACAAGAACAAGTGACCTTACCGGACGTATTAAGAGAAAATAATTGTAATTTGCAAGCATAACCATCGTTGTAGATCGAACGTAATTCCGGTCTTAGCTTGTAACAAAAATTGTGTTACTTGAAGTTTAGAATTAATTTTGGAAAGAATTGTAATTTACACCGATAAATTGTGTTAAGTGAAGTTTAAAAATTTTGTAGTAATTACAAGAACAAGTGACCTTAGCGGACGTATTAAGAGAAAATAATTGTAATTTGCAAGCATAACCATCGTTGTAGATCGAACGTAATTCCGGTCTTAGCTTGTAACAAAAATTGTGTTACTTGAAGTTTAGAATTAATTTTGGAAAGAATTGTAATTTACACCGATAAATTGTGTTAAGTGAAGTTTAAAAATTTTGTAGTAATTACAAGAACAAGTGACCTTAGCGGACGTATTAAGAGAAAATAATTGTAATTTGCAAGCATAACCATCGTTGTAGATCGAACGTAATTCCGGTCTTAGCTTGTAACAAAAATTGTGTTACTTGAAGTTTAGAATTAATTTTGGAAAGAATTGTAATTTACACCGATAAATTGTGTTAAGTGAAGTTTAAAAATTTTGTAGTAATTACAAGAACAAGTGACCTTAGCGGACGTAGTAAGAGAAATTAATTGTAATTTGCAAGCATAACCATCGTTGTAGATCGAACGTAATTCCGGTCTTAGCTTGTAACAAAAATTGTGTTACTTGAAGTTTAGAATTAATTTTGAAAAGAATTGTAATTTACACCGATAAATTGTGTTAAGTGAAGTTTAAAAATTGTGTAGTAATTACAAGAACAAGTGACCTTAGCGGACGTATTAAGAGAAAATAATTGTAATTTGCAAGCATAACCATTGTTGAAGATCGAACGTAATTCCGGTCTTAGCTTGTAACAAAAATTGTGTTACTTGAAGATTAGAATTAATTTTGAAAAGAATTGTAATTTACACCGATAAATGGTGTTAAGTGAAGTTTAAAAATTTTGTAGTAATTACAAGAACAAGTGACCTTAGCGGACGTATTAAGAGAAAATAATTGTAATTTGCAAGCATAACCATCGTTGTAGATCGAACGTAATTCCGGTCTTAGCTTGTAACAAAAATTGTGTTACTTGAAGTTTAGAATTAATTTTGGAAAGAATTGTAATTTACACCGATAAATTGTGTTAAGTGAAGTTTAAAAATTTTGTAGTAATTACAAGAACAAGTGACCTTAGCGGACGTATTAAGAGAAAATAATTGTAATTTGCAAGCATAACCATCGTTGTAGATCGAACGTAATTCCGGTCTTAGCTTGTAACAAAAATTGTGTTAGTTGAAGTTTAGAATTAATTTTGAAAAGAATTGTAATTTACACCGATAAATTGTGTTAAGTGAAGTTTAAAAATTTTGTAGTAATTACAAGAACAAGTGACCTTAGCGGACGTATAAAGAGAAAATAATTGTAATTTGCAAGCATAACCATCGTTGTAGATCGAACGTAATTCCGGTCTTAGCTTGTAACAAAAATTGTGTTACTTGAAGTTTAGAATTAATTTTGAAAAGAATTGTAATTTACACCGATAAATTGTGTTAAGTGAAGTTTAAAAATTTTGTAGTAATTACAAGAACAAGTGACCTTAGCGGACGTATTAAGAGAAAATAATTGTAATTTGCAAGCATAACCATCGTTGTAGATCGAACGTAATTCCGGTCTTAGCTTGTAACAAAAATTGTGTTACTTGAAGTTTAGAATTAATTTTGAAAAGAATTGTAATTTACACCGATAAATTGTGTTAAGTGAAGTTTAAAAATTTTGTAGTAATTACAAAAACAAGTGACCTTAGCGGACGTATTAAGAGAAAATAATTGTAATTTGCAAGCATAACCATCGTTGTAGATCGAACGTAATTCCGGTCTTAGCTTGTAACAAAAATTGTGTTACTTGAAGTTTAGAATTAATTTTGAAAAGAATTGTAATTTACACCGATAAATTGTGCTAAGTGAAGTTTAAAAATTTTGTAGTAATTACAAGAACAAGTGACCTTAGCGGACGTATAAAGAGAAAATAATTGTAATTTGCAAGCATAACCATCGTTGTAGATCGAACGTAATTCCGGTCTTAGCTTGTAACAAAAATTGTGTTACTTGAAGTTTAGAATTAATTTTGAAAAGAATTGTAATTTACACCGATAAATTGTGTTAAGTGAAGTTTAAAAATTTTGTAGTAATTACAAGAACAAGTGACCTTAGCGGACGTATTAAGAGAAAATAATTGTAATTTGCAAGCATAACCATTGTTGAAGATCGAACGTAATTCCGGTCTTAGCTTGTAACAAAAATTGTGTTACTTGAAGTTTAGAATTAATTTTGAAAATAATTGTAATTTACACCGATAAATTGTGTTAAGTGAAGTTTAAAAATTTTGTAGTAATTACAAGAACAAGTGACCTTAGCGGACGTATTAAGAGAAAATAATTGTAATTTGCAAGCATAACCATCGTTGTAGATCGAACGTAATAACGGTCTTAGCTCGTAACAAAAATTGTGTTACTTGAAGTTTAGAATTAATTTTGGAAAGAATTGTAATTTACACCGATAAATTGTGTTAAGTGAAGTTTAAAAATTTTGTAGTAATTACAAGAACAAGTGACCTTATCGGACGTATTAAGAGAAAATAATTGTAATTTGCAAGCATAACCATCGTTGTAGATCGAACGTAATTCCGGTCTTAGCTTGTAACAAAAATTGTGTTACTTGAAGTTTAGAATTAATTTTGAAAAGAATTGTAATTTACACCGATAAATTGTGTTAAGTGAAGTTTAAAAATTTTGTAGTAATTACAAGAACAAGTGACCTTAGCGGACGTATAAAGATAAAATAATTGTAATTTGCAAGCATAACCATCGTTGTAGATCGAACGTTATTCCGGTCTTAGCTTGTAACAAAAATTGTGTTACTTGAAGTTTAGAATTAATTTTGAAAAGAATTGTAATTTACACCGATAAATTGTGTTAAGTGAAGTTTAAAAATTTTGTAGTAATTACAAGAACAAGTGACCTTAGCGGACGTATTAAGAGAAAATAATTGTAATTTGCAAGCATAACCATCGTTGTAGATCGAACGTAATTCCGGTCTTAGCTTGTAACAAAAATTGTGTTACTTGAAGTTTAGAATTAATTTTGGAAAGAATTGTAATTTACACCGCTAAATTGTGTTAAGTGAAGTTTAAAAATTTTGTAGTAATTACAAGAACAAGTAACCTTAGCGGACGTATTAAGAGAAAATAATTGTAATTTGCAAGCATAACCATCGTTGTAGATCGAACGTAATTCCGGTCTTAGCTTGTAAAAAAAATTGTGTTACTTGAAGTTTAGAATTAATTTTGGAAAGAATTGTAATTTACACCGATAAATTGTGTTAAGTGAAGTTTAAAAATTTTGTAGTAATTACAAGAACAAGTGACCTTAGCGGACGTATTAAGAGAAAATAATTGTTATTTGCAAGCATAACCATCGTTGTAGATCGAACGTAATTCCGGTCTTAGCTTGTAACAAAAATTGTGTTACTTGAAGTTTAGAATTAATTTTGGAAAGAATTGTAATTTACACCGATAAATTGTGTTAAGTGAAGTTTAAAAATTTTGTAGTAATTACAAGAACAAGTGACCTTAGCGGACGTATTAAGAGAAATTAATTGTAATTTGCAAGCATAACCATCGTTGTAGATCGAACGTAATTCCGGTCTTAGCTTGTAACAAAAATTGTGTTACTTGAAGATTAGAATTAATTTTGAAAAGAATTGTAATTTACACCGATAAATTGTGTTAAGTGAAGTTTAAAAATTTTGTAGTAATTACAAGAACAAGTGACCTTAGCGGACGTATTAAGAGAAAATAATTGTAATTTGCAGGCATAACCATTGTTGAAGATCGAACGTAATTCCGGTCTTAGCTTGTAACAAAAATTGTGTTACTTGAAGTTTAGAATTAATTTTGGAAAGAATTGTAATTTACACCGATAAATTGTGTTAAGTGAAGTTTAAAAATTTTGTAGTAATTACAAGAACAAGTGACCTTAGCGGACGTACTAAGAGAAAATAATTGTAATTTGCAAGCATAACCATCGTTGTAGATCGAACGTAATTCCGGTCTTAGCTTGTAACAAAAATTGTGTTACTTGAAGTTTAGAATTAATTTTGGAAAGAATTGTAATTTACACCGATAAATTGTGTTAAGTGAAGTTTAAAAATTTTGTAGTAATTACAAGAACAAGTGACCTTAGCGGACGTATAAAGAGAAAATAATTGTAATTTGCAAGCATAACCATCGTTGTAGATCGAACGTAATTCCGGTCTTAGCTTGTAACAAAAATTGTGTTACTTGAAGTTTAGAATTAATTTTGAAAAGAATTGTAATTTACACCGATAAATTGTGTTAAGTGAAGTTTAAAAATTTTGTAGTAATTACAAGAACAAGTGACCTTAGCGGACGTACTAAGAGAAAATAATTGTAATTTGCAAGCATAACCATCGTTGTAGATCGAACGTAATTCCGGTCTTAGCTTGTGACAAAAATTGTGTTACTTGAAGTTTAGAATTAATTTTGGAAAGAATTGTAATTTACACCGATAAATTGTGTTAAGTGAAGTTTAAAAATTTTGTAGTAATTACAAGAACAAGTGACCTTAGCGGACGTATTAAGAGAAAATAATTGTAATTTGCAAGCATAACCATCGTTGTAGATCGAACGTAATTCCGGTCTTAGCTTGTAAAAAAAATTGTGTTACTTGAAGTTTAGAATTAATTTTGGAAAGAATTGTAATTTACACCGATAAATTGTGTTAAGTGAAGTTTAAAAATTTTGTAGTAATTACAAGAACAAGTGACCTTAGCGGACGTATTAAGAGAAAATAATTGTAATTTGCAAGCATAACCATCGTTGTAGATCGAACGTAATTCCGGTCTTAGCTTGTAAAAAAAATTGTGTTACTTGAAGTTTAGAATTAATTTTGGAAAGAATTGTAATTTACACCGATAAATTGTGTTAAGTGAAGTTTAAAAATTTTGTAGTAATTACAAGAACAAGTGACCTTAGCGGACGTATTAAGAGAAATTAATTGTAATTTGCAAGCATAACCATCGTTGTAGATCGAACGTAATTCCGGTCTTAGCTTGTAACAAAAATTGTGTTACTTGAAGATTAGAATTAATTTTGAAAAGAATTGTAATTTACACCGATAAATTGTGTTAAGTGAAGTTTAAAAATTTTGTAGTAATTACAAGAACAAGTGACCTTAGCGGACGTATTAAGAGAAAATAATTGTAATTTGCAGGCATAACCATTGTTGAAGATCGAACGTAATTCCGGTCTTAGCTTGTAACAAAAATTGTGTTACTTGAAGTTTAGAATTAATTTTGGAAAGAATTGTAATTTACACCGATAAATTGTGTTAAGTGAAGTTTAAAAATTTTGTAGTAATTACAAGAACAAGTGACCTTAGCGGACGTATTGAGAGAAATTAATTGTAATTTGCAAGCATAACCATCGTTGTAGATCGAACGTAATTCCGGTCTTAGCTTGTAACAAAAATTGTGTTACTTGAAGATTAGAATTAATTTTGAAAAGAATTGTAATTTACACCGATAAATTGTGTTAAGTGAAGTTTAAAAATTTTGTAGTAATTACAAGAACAAGTGACCTTAGCGGACGTATAAAGAGAAAATAATTGTAATTTGCAAGCATAACCATCGTTGTAGATCGAACGTAATTCCGGTCTTAGCTTGTAACAAAAATTGTGTTACTTGAAGTTTAGAATTAATTTTGAAAAGAATTGTAATTTACACCGATAAATTGTGTTAAGTGAAGTTTAAAAATTTTGTAGTAATTACAAGAACAAGTGACCTTAGCGGACGTATAAAGAGAAAATAATTGTAATTTGCAAGCATAACCATCGTTGTAGATCGAACGTAATTCCGGTCTTAGCTTGTAACAAAAATTGTGTTACTTGAAGTTTAGAATTAATTTTGAAAAGAATTGTAATTTACACCGATAAATTGTGTTAAGTGAAGTTTAAAAATTTTGTAGTAATTACAAGAACAAGTGACCTTAGCGGACGTATTAAGAGAAAATAATTGTAATTTGCAAGCATAACCATCGTTGTAGATCGAACGTAATTCCGGTCTTAGCTTGTAACAAAAATTGTGTTACTTGAAGTTTAGAATTAATTTTGGAAAGAATTGTAATTTACACCGATAAATTGTGTTAAGTGAAGTTTAAAAATTTTGTAGTAATTACAAGAACAAGTGACCTTAGCGGACGTATTAAGAGAAAATAATTGTAATTTGCAAGCATAACCATCGTTGTAGATCGAACGTAATTCCGGTCTTAGCTTGTAAAAAAAATTGTGTTACTTGAAGTTTAGAATTAATTTTGGAAAGAATTGTAATTTACACCGATAAATTGTGTTAAGTGAAGTTTAAAAATTTTGTAGTAATTACAAGAACAAGTTACCTTAGCGGACGTATTAAGAGAAAATAATTGTAATTTGCAGGCATAACCATTGTTGAAGATCGAACGTAATTCCGGTCTTAGCTTGTAACAAAAATTGTGTTACTTGAAGTTTAGAATTAATTTTGGAAAGAATTGTAATTTACACCGATAAATTGTGTTAAGTGAAGTTTAAAAATTTTGTAGTAATTACAAGAACAAGTGACCTTAGCGGACGTATTAAGAGAAATTAATTGTAATTTGCAAGCATAACCATCGTTGTAGATCGAACGTAATTCCGGTCTTAGCTTGTAACAAAAATTGTGTTACTTGAAGATTAGAATTAATTTTGAAAAGAATTGTAATTTACACCGATAAATTGTGTTAAGTGAAGTTTAAAAATTTTGTAGTAATTACAAGAACAAGTGACCTTAGCGGACGTATTAAGAGAAAATAATTGTAATTTGCAAGCATAACCATCGTTGTAGATCGAACGTAATTCCGGTCTTAGCTTGTAACAAAAATTGTGTTACTTGAAGTTTAGAATTAATTTTGGAAAGAATTGTAATTTACACCGATAAATTGTGTTAAGTGAAGTTTAAAAATTTTGTAGTAATTACAAGAACAAGTGACCTTAGCGGACGTATTAAGAGAAAATAATTGTAATTTGCAAGCATAACCATCGTTGTAGATCGAACGTAATTCCGGTCTTAGCTTGTAAAAAAAATTGTGTTACTTGAAGTTTAGAATTAATTTTGGAAAGAATTGTAATTTACACCGATAAATTGTGTTAAGTGAAGTTTAAAAATTTTGTAGTAATTACAAGAACAAGTTACCTTAGCGGACGTATTAAGAGAAAATAATTGTAATTTGCAGGCATAACCATTGTTGAAGATCGAACGTAATTCCGGTCTTAGCTTGTAACAAAAATTGTGTTACTTGAAGTTTAGAATTAATTTTGGAAAGAATTGTAATTTACACCGATAAATTGTGTTAAGTGAAGTTTAAAAATTTTGTAGTAATTACAAGAACAAGTGACCTTAGCGGACGTATTAAGAGAAATTAATTGTAATTTGCAAGCATAACCATCGTTGTAGATCGAACGTAATTCCGGTCTTAGCTTGTAACAAAAATTGTGTTACTTGAAGATTAGAATTAATTTTGAAAAGAATTGTAATTTACACCGATAAATTGTGTTAAGTGAAGTTTAAAAATTTTGTAGTAATTACAAGAACAAGTGACCTTAGCGGACGTATTAAGAGAAAATAATTGTAATTTGCAAGCATAACCATCGTTGTAGATCGAACGTAATTCCGGTCTTAGCTTGTAACGAAAATTGTGTTACTTGAAGTTTAGAATTAATTTTGGAAAGAATTGTAATTTACACCGATAAATTGTTTTAAGTGAAGTTTAAAAATTTTGTAGTAATTACAAGAAGAAGTGACCTTAGCGGACGTATAAAGAGAAAATAATTGTAATTTGCAAGCATAACCATCGTTGTAGATCGAACGTAATTCCGGTCTTAGCTTGTAACAAAAATTGTGTTACTTGAAGTTTAGAATTAATTTTGAAAAGAATTGTAATTTACACCGATAAATTGTGTTAAGTGAAGTTTAAAAATTTTGTAGTAATTACAAGAACAAGTGACCTTAGCGGACGTATTAAGAGAAAATAATTGTAATTTGCAAGCATAACCATCGTTGTAGATCGAACGTAATTCCGGTCTTAGCTTGTAACAAAAATTGTGTTACTTGAAGTTTAGAATTAATTTTGGAAAGAATTGTAATTTACACCGATAAATTGTGTTAAGTGAAGTTTAAAAATTTTGTAGTAATTACAAGAACAAGTGACCTTAGCGGACGTATTAAGAGAAAATAATTGTAATTTGCAAGCATAACCATCGTTGTAGATCGAACGTAATTCCGGTCTTAGCTTGTAACAAAAATTGTGTTACTTGAAGTTTAGAATTAATTTTGGAAAGAATTGTAATTTACACCGATAAATTGTGTTAAGTGAAGTTTAAAAATTTTGTAGTAATTACAAGAACAAGTGACCTTAGCGGACGTATTAAGAGAAAATAATTGTAATTTGCAAGCATAACCATCGTTGTAGATCGAACGTAATTCCGGTCTTAGCTTGTAAAAAAAATTGTGTTACTTGAAGTTTAGAATTAATTTTGGAAAGAATTGTAATTTACACCGATAAATTGTGTTAAGTGAAGTTTAAAAATTTTGTAGTAATTACAAGAACAAGTGACCTTAGCGGACGTATTAAGAGAAAATAATTGTTATTTGCAAGCATAACCATCGTTGTAGATCGAACGTAATTCCGGTCTTAGCTTGTAACAAAAATTGTGTTACTTGAAGTTTAGAATTAATTTTGGAAAGAATTGTAATTTACACCGATAAATTGTGTTAAGTGAAGTTTAAAAATTTTGTAGTAATTAGAAGAACAAGTGACCTTAGCGGACGTATTAAGAGAAATTAATTGTAATTTGCAAGCATAACCATCGTTGTAGATCGAACGTAATTCCGGTCTTAGCTTGTAACAAAAATTGTGTTACTTGAAGATTAGAATTAATTTTGAAAAGAATTGTAATTTACACCGATAAATTGTGTTTAGTGAAGTTTAAAAATTTTGTAGTAATTACAAGAACAAGTGACCTTAGCGGACGTATTAAGAGAAAATAATTGTAATTTGCAGGCATAACCATTGTTGAAGATCGAACGTAATTCCGGTCTTAGCTTGTAACAAAAATTGTGTTACTTGAAGTTTAGAATTAATTTTGGAAAGAATTGTAATTTACACCGATAAATTGTGTTAAGTGAAGTTTAAAAATTTTGTAGTAATTACAAGAACAAGTGACCTTAGCGGACGTATTAAGAGAAAATAATTGTAATTTGCAAGCATAACCATCGTTGTAGATCGAACATAATTCCGGTCTTAGCTTGTAACAAAAATTGTGTTACTTGAAGTTTAGAATTAATTTTGGAAAGAATTGTAATTTACACCGATAAATTGTGTTAAGTGAAGTTTAAAAATTTTGTAGTAATTACAAGAACAAGTGACCTTAGCGGACGTATTAAGAGAAATTAATTGTAATTTGCAGCATAACCATTGTTGAAGATCGAACGTAATTCCGGTCTTAGCTTGTAACAAAAATTGTGTTACTTGAAGTTTAGAATTAATTTTGGAAAGAATTGTAATTTACACCGATAAATTGTGTTAAGTGAAGTTTAAAAATTTTGTAGTAATTACAAGAACAAGTGACCTTAGCGGACGTATTAAGAGAAAATAATTGTAATTTGCAAGCATAACCATCGTTGTAGATCGAACGTAATTCCGGTCTTAGCTTGTAACAAAAATTGTGTTACTTGAAGTTTAGAATTAATTTTGGAAAGAATTGTAATTTACACCGATAAATTGTGTTAAGTGAAGTTTAAAAATTTTGTAGTAATTACAAGAACAAGTGACCTTAGCGGACGTATTAAGAGAAAATAATTGTAATTTGCAAGCATAACCATCGTTGTAGATCGAACGTAATTCCGGTCTTAGCTTGTAACAAAAATTGTGTTACTTGAAGTTTAGAATTAATTTTGGAAAGAATTGTAATTTACACCGATAAATTGTGTTAAGTGAAGTTTAAAAATTTTGTAGTAATTACAAGAACAAGTGACCTTAGCGGACGTATTAAGAGAAAATAATTGTAATTTGCAGGCATAACCATTGTTGAAGATCGAACGTAATTCCGGTCTTAGCTTGTAACAAAAATTGTGTTACTTGAAGTTTAGAATTAATTTTGGAAAGAATTGTAATTTACACCGATAAATTGTGTTAAGTGAAGTTTAAAAATTTTGTAGTAATTACAAGAACAAGTGACCTTAGCGGACGTATTAAGAGAAAATAATTGTAATTTGCAAGCATAACCATCGTTGTAGATCGAACGTAATTCCGGTCTTAGCTTGTAACAAAAATTGTGTTACTTGAAGTTTAGAATTAATTTTGGAAAGAATTGTAATTTACACCGATAAATTGTGTTAAGTGAAGTTTAAAAATTTTGTAGTAATTACAAGAACAAGTGACCTTAGCGGACGTATTAAGAGAAATTAATTGTAATTTGCAGCATAACCATCGTTGTAGATCGAACGTAATTCCGGTCTTAGCTTGTAACAAAAATTGTGTTACTTGAAGTTTAGAATTAATTTTGGAAAGAATTGTAATTTACACCGATAAATTGTGTTAAGTGAAGTTTAAAAATTTTGTAGTAATTACAAGAACAAGTGACCTTAGCGGACGTATTAAGAGAAAATAATTGTAATTTGCAAGCATAACCATCGTTGTAGATCGAACGTAATTCCGGTCTTAGCTTGTAAAAAAAATTGTGTTACTTGAAGTTTAGAATTAATTTTGGAAAGAATTGTAATTTACACCGATAAATTGTGTTAAGTGAAGTTTAAAAATTTTGTAGTAATTACAAGAACAAGTGACCTTAGCGGACGTATTAAGAGAAAATAATTGTTATTTGCAAGCATAACCATCGTTGTAGATCGAACGTAATTCCGGTCTTAGCTTGTAACAAAAATTGTGTTACTTGAAGTTTAGAATTAATTTTGGAAAGAATTGTAATTTACACCGATAAATTGTGTTAAGTGAAGTTTAAAAATTTTGTAGTAATTAGAAGAACAAGTGACCTTAGCGGACGTATTAAGAGAAATTAATTGTAATTTGCAAGCATAACCATCGTTGTAGATCGAACGTAATTCCGGTCTTAGCTTGTAACAAAAATTGTGTTACTTGAAGATTAGAATTAATTTTGGAAAGAATTGTAATTTACACCGATAAATTGTGTTAAGTGAAGTTTAAAAATTTTGTAGTAATTACAAGAACAAGTGACCTTAGCGGACGTATTAAGAGAAATTAATTGTAATTTGCAGCATAACCATCGTTGTAGATCGAACGTAATTCCGGTCTTAGCTTGTAACAAAAATTGTGTTACTTGAAGTTTAGAATTAATTTTGAAAAGAATTGTAATTTACACCGATAAATTGTGTTAAGTGAAGTTTAAAAATTTTATAGTAATTACAAGAACAAGTGACCTTAGCGGACGTATTAAGAGAAAATAATTGTAATTTGCAAGCATAACCATTGTTGAAGATCGAACGTAATTCCGGTCTTAGCTTGTAACAAAAATTGTGTTACTTGAAGTTTAGAATTAATTTTGGAAAGAATTGTAATTTACACCGATAAATTGTGTTAAGTGAAGTTTAAAAATTGTGTAGTAATTACAAGAACAAGTGACCTTAGCGGACGTATTAAGAGAAAATAATTGTAATTTGCAAGCATAACCATCGTTGTAGATCGAACGTAATTCCGGTCTTAGCTTGTAACGAAAATTGTGTTACTTGAAGTTTAGAATTAATTTTGGAAAGAATTGTAATTTACACCGATAAATTGTGTTAAGTGAAGTTTAAAAATTTTGTAATAATTACTAGAACAAGTGACCCTTAGCGGACGTAGTAAGAGAAATTAATTGTAATTTGCAAGCATAACCATCGTTGTAGATCGAACGTAATTCCGGTCTTAGCTTGTAACAAAAATTGTGTTACTTGAAGTTTAGAATTAATTTTGAAAAGAATTGTAATTTACACCGATAAATTGTGTTAAGTGAAGTTTAAAAATTTTGTAGTAATTACAAGAACAAGTGACCTTAGCGGACGTATTAAGAGAAAATAATTGTAATTTGCAAGCATAACCATTGTTGAAGATCGAACGTAATTCCGGTCTTAGCTTGTAACAAAAATTGTGTTACTTGAAGTTTAGAATTAATTTTGAAAGGAATTGTAATTTACACCGATAAATTGTGTTAAGTGAAGTTTAAAAATTTTGTAGTAATTACAAGAACAAGTGACCTTAGCGGACGTATTAAGAGAAAATAATTGTAATTTGCAAGCATAAACATCGTTGTAGATCGAACGTAATTCCGGTCTTAGCTTGTAACAAAAATTGTGTTACTTGAAGTTTAGAATTAATTTTGAAAAGAATTGTAATTTACACCGATAAATTGTGTTAAGTGAAGTTTAAAAATTTTGTAGTAATTACAAGAACAAGTGACCTTAGCGGACGTATTAAGAGAAAATAATTGTAATTTGCAAGCATAACCATTGTTGAAGATCGAACGTAATTCCGGTCTTAGCTTGTAACAAAAATTGTGTTACTTGAAGTTTAGAATTAATTTTGAAAGGAATTGTAATTTACACCGATAAATTGTGTTAAGTGAAGTTTAAAAATTTTGTAGTAATTACAAGAACAAGTGACCTTAGCGGACGTATTAAGAGAAAATAATTGTAATTTGCAAGCATAAACATCGTTGTAGATCGAACGTAATTCCGGTCTTAGCTTGTAACAAAAATTGTGTTACTTGAAGTTTAGAATTAATTTTGGAAAGAATTGTAATTTACACCGATAAATTGTGTTAAGTGAAGTTTAAAAATTTTGTAGTAATTACAAGAACAAGTGACCTTAGCGGACGTATTAAGAGAAAATAATTGTAATTTGCGAGCATAACCATCGTTGTAGGTCGAACGTAATTCCGGTCTTAGCTTGTAACAAAAATTGTGTTACTTGAAGTTTAGAATTAATTTTGGAAAGAATTGTAATTTACACCGATAAATTGTGTTAAGTGAAGTTTAAAAATTTTGTAGTAATTACAAGAACAAGTGACCTTAGCGGACGTATTAAGAGAAAATAATTGTAATTTGCAAGCATAAACATCGTTGTAGATCGAACGTAATTCCGGTCTTAGCTTGTAACAAAAATTGTGTTACTTGAAGTTTAGAATTAATTTTGGAAAGAATTGTAATTTACACCGATAAATTGTGTTAAGTGAAGTTTAAAAATTTTGTAGTAATTACAAGAACAAGTGACCTTAGCGGACGTATTAAGAGAAAATAATTGTAATTTGCAAGCATAACCATTGTTGAAGATCGAACGTAATTCCGGTCTTAGCTTGTAACAAAAATTGTGTTACTTGAAGTTTAGAATTAATTTTGAAAGGAATTGTAATTTACACCGATAAATTGTGTTAAGTGAAGTTTAAAAATTTTGTAGTAATTACAAGAACAAGTGACCTTAGCGGACGTATTAAGAGAAAATAATTGTAATTTGCAAGCATAACCATCGTTGTAGATCGAACGTAATTCCGGTCTTAGCTTGTAACAAAAATTGTGTTACTTGAAGTTTAGAATTAATTTTGGAAAGAATTGTAATTTACACCGATAAATTGTGTTAAGTGAAGTTTAAAAATTTTGTAGTAATTACAAGAACAAGTGACCTTAGCGGACGTATAAAGAGAAAATAATTGTAATTTGCAAGCATAAACATCGTTGTAGATCGAACGTAATTCCGGTCTTAGCTTGTAACAAAAATTGTGTTACTTGAAGTTTAGAATTAATTTTGAAAAGAATTGTAATTTACACCGATAAATTGTGTTAAGTGAAGTTTAAAAATTTTGTAGTAATTACAAGAACAAGTGACCTTAGCGGACGTATTAAGAGAAAATAATTGTAATTTGCAAGCATAACCATTGTTGAAGATCGAACGTAATTCCGGTCTTAGCTTGTAACAAAAATTGTGTTACTTGAAGTTTAGAATTAATTTTGAAAGGAATTGTAATTTACACCGATAAATTGTGTTAAGTGAAGTTTAAAAATTTTGTAGTAATTACAAGAACAAGTGACCTTAGCGGACGTATTAAGAGAAAATAATTGTAATTTGCAAGCATAAACATCGTTGTAGATCGAACGTAATTCCGGTCTTAGCTTGTAACAAAAATTGTGTTACTTGAAGTTTAGAATTAATTTTGGAAAGAATTGTAATTTACACCGATAAATTGTGTTAAGTGAAGTTTAAAAATTTTGTAGTAATTACAAGAACAAGTGACCTTAGCGGACGTATAAAGAGAAAATAATTGTAATTTTCAAGCATAAACATCGTTGTAGATCGAACGTAATTCCGGTCTTAGCTTGTAACAAAAATTGTGTTACTTGAAGTTTAGAATTAATTTTGAAAAGAATTGTAATTTACACCGATAAATTGTGTTAAGTGAAGTTTAAAAATTTTGTAGTAATTACAAGAACAAGTGACCTTAGCGGACGTATTAAGAGAAAATAATTGTAATTTGCAAGCATAACCATTGTTGAAGATCGAACGTAATTCCGGTCTTAGCTTGTAACAAAAATTGTGTTACTTGAAGTTTAGAATTAATTTTGAAAGGAATTGTAATTTACACCGATAAATTGTGTTAAGTGAAGTTTAAAAATTTTGTAGTAATTACAAGAACAAGTGACCTTAGCGGACGTATTAAGAGAAAATAATTGTAATTTGCAAGCATAAACATCGTTGTAGATCGAACGTAATTCCGGTCTTAGCTTGTAACAAAAATTGTGTTACTTGAAGTTTAGAATTAATTTTGGAAAGAATTGTAATTTACACCGATAAATTGTGTTAAGTGAAGTTTAAAAATTTTGTAGTAATTACAAGAACAAGTGACCTTAGCGGACGTATTAAGAGAAAATAATTGTAATTTGCAAGCATAACCATCGTTGTAGATCGAACGTAATTCCGGTCTTAGCTTGTAACAAAAATTGTGTTACTTGAAGTTTAGAATTAATTTTGGAAAGAATTGTAATTTACACCGATAAATTGTGTTAAGTGAAGTTTAAAAATTTTGTAGTAATTACAAGAACAAGTGACCTTAGCGGACGTATTAAGAGAAATTAATTGTAATTTGCAGCATAACCATCGTTGTAGATCGAACGTAATTCCGGTCTTAGCTTGTAACAAAAATTGTGTTACTTGAAGTTTAGAATTAATTTTGAAAAGAATTGTAATTTACACCGATAAATTGTGTTAAGTGAAGTTTAAAAATTTTATAGTAATTACAAGAACAAGTGACCTTAGCGGACGTATTAAGAGAAAATAATTGTAATTTGCAAGCATAACCATTGTTGAAGATCGAACGTAATTCCGGTCTTAGCTTGTAACAAAAATTGTGTTACTTGAAGTTTAGAATTAATTTTGGAAAGAATTGTAATTTACACCGATAAATTGTGTTAAGTGAAGTTTAAAAATTGTGTAGTAATTACAAGAACAAGTGACCTTAGCGGACGTATTAAGAGAAAATAATTGTAATTTGCAAGCATAACCATCGTTGTAGATCGAACGTAATTCCGGTCTTAGCTTGTAACGAAAATTGTGTTACTTGAAGTTTAGAATTAATTTTGGAAAGAATTGTAATTTACACCGATAAATTGTGTTAAGTGAAGTTTAAAAATTTTGTAATAATTACTAGAACAAGTGACCCTTAGCGGACGTAGTAAGAGAAATTAATTGTAATTTGCAAGCATAACCATCGTTGTAGATCGAACGTAATTCCGGTCTTAGCTTGTAACAAAAATTGTGTTACTTGAAGTTTAGAATTAATTTTGAAAAGAATTGTAATTTACACCGATAAATTGTGTTAAGTGAAGTTTAAAAATTTTGTAGTAATTACAAGAACAAGTGACCTTAGCGGACGTATTAAGAGAAAATAATTGTAATTTGCAAGCATAAACATCGTTGTAGATCGAACGTAATTCCGGTCTTAGCTTGTAACAAAAATTGTGTTACTTGAAGTTTAGAATTAATTTTGGAAAGAATTGTAATTTACACCGATAAATTGTGTTAAGTGAAGTTTAAAAATTTTGTAGTAATTACAAGAACAAGTGACCTTAGCGGACGTATTAAGAGAAAATAATTGTAATTTGCAAGCATAACCATTGTTGAAGATCGAACGTAATTCCGGTCTTAGCTTGTAACAAAAATTGTGTTACTTGAAGTTTAGAATTAATTTTGAAAGGAATTGTAATTTACACCGATAAATTGTGTTAAGTGAAGTTTAAAAATTTTGTAGTAATTACAAGAACAAGTGACCTTAGCGGACGTATTAAGAGAAAATAATTGTAATTTGCAAGCATAACCATCGTTGTAGATCGAACGTAATTCCGGTCTTAGCTTGTAACAAAAATTGTGTTACTTGAAGTTTAGAATTAATTTTGGAAAGAATTGTAATTTACACCGATAAATTGTGTTAAGTGAAGTTTAAAAATTTTGTAGTAATTACAAGAACAAGTGACCTTAGCGGACGTATAAAGAGAAAATAATTGTAATTTGCAAGCATAAACATCGTTGTAGATCGAACGTAATTCCGGTCTTAGCTTGTAACAAAAATTGTGTTACTTGAAGTTTAGAATTAATTTTGAAAAGAATTGTAATTTACACCGATAAATTGTGTTAAGTGAAGTTTAAAAATTTTGTAGTAATTACAAGAACAAGTGACCTTAGCGGACGTATTAAGAGAAAATAATTGTAATTTGCAAGCATAACCATTGTTGAAGATCGAACGTAATTCCGGTCTTAGCTTGTAACAAAAATTGTGTTACTTGAAATTTAGAATTAATTTTGAAAGGAATTGTAATTTACACCGATAAATTGTGTTAAGTGAAGTTTAAAAATTTTGTAGTAATTACAAGAACAAGTGACCTTAGCGGACGTATTAAGAGAAAATAATTGTAATTTGCAAGCATAAACATCGTTGTAGATCGAACGTAATTCCGGTCTTAGCTTGTAACAAAAATTGTGTTACTTGAAGTTTAGAATTAATTTTGGAAAGAATTGTAATTTACACCGATAAATTGTGTTAAGTGAAGTTTAAAAATTTTGTAGTAATTACAAGAACAAGTGACCTTAGCGGACGTATAAAGAGAAAATAATTGTAATTTTCAAGCATAAACATCGTTGTAGATCGAACGTAATTCCGGTCTTAGCTTGTAACAAAAATTGTGTTACTTGAAGTTTAGAATTAATTTTGAAAAGAATTGTAATTTACACCGATAAATTGTGTTAAGTGAAGTTTAAAAATTTTGTAGTAATTACAAGAACAAGTGACCTTAGCGGACGTATTAAGAGAAAATAATTGTAATTTGCAAGCATAACCATTGTTGAAGATCGAACGTAATTCCGGTCTTAGCTTGTAACAAAAATTGTGTTACTTGAAGTTTAGAATTAATTTTGAAAGGAATTGTAATTTACACCGATAAATTGTGTTAAGTGAAGTTTAAAAATTTTGTAGTAATTACAAGAACAAGTGACCTTAGCGGACGTATTAAGAGAAAATAATTGTAATTTGCAAGCATAAACATCGTTGTAGATCGAACGTAATTCCGGTCTTAGCTTGTAACAAAAATTGTGTTACTTGAAGTTTAGAATTAATTTTGGAAAGAATTGTAATTTACACCGATAAATTGTGTTAAGTGAAGTTTAAAAATTTTGTAGTAATTACAAGAACAAGTGACCTTAGCGGACGTATTAAGAGAAAATAATTGTAATTTGCAAGCATAACCATCGTTGTAGATCGAACGTAATTCCGGTCTTAGCTTGTAACAAAAATTGTGTTACTTGAAGTTTAGAATTAATTTTGGAAAGAATTGTAATTTACACCGATAAATTGTGTTAAGTGAAGTTTAAAAATTTTGTAGTAATTACAAGAACAAGTGACCTTAGCGGACGTATTAAGAGAAATTAATTGTAATTTGCAGCATAACCATCGTTGTAGATCGAACGTAATTCCGGTCTTAGCTTGTAACAAAAATTGTGTTACTTGAAGTTTAGAATTAATTTTGAAAAGAATTGTAATTTACACCGATAAATTGTGTTAAGTGAAGTTTAAAAATTTTATAGTAATTACAAGAACAAGTGACCTTAGCGGACGTATTAAGAGAAAATAATTGTAATTTGCAAGCATAACCATTGTTGAAGATCGAACGTAATTCCGGTCTTAGCTTGTAACAAAAATTGTGTTACTTGAAGTTTAGAATTAATTTTGGAAAGAATTGTAATTTACACCGATAAATTGTGTTAAGTGAAGTTTAAAAATTGTGTAGTAATTACAAGAACAAGTGACCTTAGCGGACGTATTAAGAGAAAATAATTGTAATTTGCAAGCATAACCATCGTTGTAGATCGAACGTAATTCCGGTCTTAGCTTGTAACGAAAATTGTGTTACTTGAAGTTTAGAATTAATTTTGGAAAGAATTGTAATTTACACCGATAAATTGTGTTAAGTGAAGTTTAAAAATTTTGTAATAATTACTAGAACAAGTGACCCTTAGCGGACGTAGTAAGAGAAATTAATTGTAATTTGCAAGCATAACCATCGTTGTAGATCGAACGTAATTCCGGTCTTAGCTTGTAACAAAAATTGTGTTACTTGAAGTTTAGAATGAATTTTGAAAAGAATTGTAATTTACACCGATAAATTGTGTTAAGTGAAGTTTAAAAATTTTGTAGTAATTACAAGAACAAGTGACCTTAGCGGACGTATTAAGAGAAAATAATTGTAATTTGCAAGCATAAACATCGTTGTAGATCGAACGTAATTCCGGTCTTAGCTTGTAACAAAAATTGTGTTACTTGAAGTTTAGAATTAATTTTGAAAAGAATTGTAATTTACACCGATAAATTGTGTTAAGTGAAGTTTAAAAATTTTGTAGTAATTACAAGAACAAGTGACCTTAGCGGACGTATTAAGAGAAAATAATTGTAATTTGCAAGCATAACCATTGTTGAAGATCGAACGTAATTCCGGTCTTAGCTTGTAACAAAAATTGTGTTACTTGAAGTTTAGAATTAATTTTGAAAGGAATTGTAATTTACACCGATAAATTGTGTTAAGTGAAGTTTAAAAATTTTGTAGTAATTACAAGAACAAGTGACCTTAGCGGACGTATTAAGAGAAAATAATTGTAATTTGCAAGCATAAACATCGTTGTAGATCGAACGTAATTCCGGTCTTAGCTTGTAACAAAAATTGTGTTACTTGAAGTTTAGAATTAATTTTGGAAAGAATTGTAATTTACACCGATAAATTGTGTTAAGTGAAGTTTAAAAATTTTGTAGTAATTACAAGAACAAGTGACCTTAGCGGACGTATTAAGAGAAAATAATTGTAATTTGCAAGCATAACCATCGTTGTAGATCGAACGTAATTCCGGTCTTAGCTTGTAACAAAAATTGTGTTACTTGAAGTTTAGAATTAATTTTGGAAAGAATTGTAATTTACACCGATAAATTGTGTTAAGTGAAGTTTAAAAATTTTGTAGTAATTACAAGAACAAGTGACCTTAGCGGACGTATTAAGAGAAAATAATTGTAATTTGCAAGCATAAACATCGTTGTAGATCGAACGTAATTCCGGTCTTAGCTTGTAACAAAAATTGTGTTACTTGAAGTTTAGAATTAATTTTGGAAAGAATTGTAATTTACACCGATAAATTGTGTTAAGTGAAGTTTAAAAATTTTGTAGTAATTACAAGAACAAGTGACCTTAGCGGACGTATTAAGAGAAAATAATTGTAATTTGCAAGCATAACCATTGTTGAAGATCGAACGTAATTCCGGTCTTAGCTTGTAACAAAAATTGTGTTACTTGAAGTTTAGAATTAATTTTGAAAGGAATTGTAATTTACACCGATAAATTGTGTTAAGTGAAGTTTAAAAATTTTGTAGTAATTACAAGAACAAGTGACCTTAGCGGACGTATTAAGAGAAAATAATTGTAATTTGCAAGCATAACCATCGTTGTAGATCGAACGTAATTCCGGTCTTCGCTTGTAACAAAAATTGTGTTACTTGAAGTTTAGAATTAATTTTGGAAAGAATTGTAACTTACACCGATAAATTGTGTTAAGTGAAGTTTAAAAATTTTGTAGTAATTACAAGAACAAGTGACCTTAGCGGACGTATAAAGAGAAAATAATTGTAATTTGCAAGCATAAACATCGTTGTAGATCGAACGTAATTCCGGTCTTAGCTTGTAACAAAAATTGTGTTACTTGAAGTTTAGAATTAATTTTGAAAAGAATTGTAATTTACACCGATAAATTGTGTTAAGTGAAGTTTAAAAATTTTGTAGTAATTACAAGAACAAGTGACCTTAGCGGACGTATTAAGAGAAAATAATTGTAATTTGCAAGCATAACCATTGTTGAAGATCGAACGTAATTCCGGTCTTAGCTTGTAACAAAAATTGTGTTACTTGAAGTTTAGAATTAATTTTGAAAGGAATTGTAATTTACACCGATAAATTGTGTTAAGTGAAGTTTAAAAATTTTGTAGTAATTACAAGAACAAGTGACCTTAGCGGACGTATTAAGAGAAAATAATTGTAATTTGCAAGCATAAACATCGTTGTAGATCGAACGTAATTCCGGTCTTAGCTTGTAACAAAAATTGTGTTACTTGAAGTTTAGAATTAATTTTGGAAAGAATTGTAATTTACACCGATAAATTGTGTTAAGTGAAGTTTAAAAATTTTGTAGTAATTACAAGAACAAGTGACCTTAGCGGACGTATAAAGAGAAAATAATTGTAATTTGCAAGCATAAACATCGTTGTAGATCGAACGTAATTCCGGTCTTAGCTTGTAACAAAAATTGTGTTACTTGAAGTTTAGAATTAATTTTGAAAAGAATTGTAATTTACACCGATAAATTGTGTTAAGTGAAGTTTAAAAATTTTGTAGTAATTACAAGAACAAGTGACCTTAGCGGACGTATTAAGAGAAAATAATTGTAATTTGCAAGCATAACCATTGTTGAAGATCGAACGTAATTCCGGTCTTAGCTTGTAACAAAAATTGTGTTACTTGAAGTTTAGAATTAATTTTGAAAGGAATTGTAATTTACACCGATAAATTGTGTTAAGTGAAGTTTAAAAATTTTGTAGTAATTACAAGAACAAGTGACCTTAGCGGACGTATTAAGAGAAAATAATTGTAATTTGCAAGCATAAACATCGTTGTAGATCCAACGTAATTCCGGTCTTAGCTTGTAACAAAAATTGTGTTACTTGAAGTTTAGAATTAATTTTGGAAAGAATTGTAATTTACACCGATAAATTGTGTTAAGTGAAGTTTAAAAATTTTGTAGTAATTACAAGAACAAGTGACCTTAGCGGACGTATTAAGAGAAAATAATTGTAATTTGCAAGCATAACCATCGTTGTAGATCGAACGTAATTCCGGTCTTAGCTTGTAACAAAAATTGTGTTACTTGAAGTTTAGAATTAATTTTGGAAAGAATTGTAATTTACACCGATAAATTGTGTTAAGTGAAGTTTAAAAATTTTGTAGTAATTACAAGAACAAGTGACCTTAGCGGACGTATTAAGAGAAAATAATTGTAATTTGCAAGCATAAACATCGTTGTAGATCGAACGTAATTCCGGTCTTAGCTTGTAACAAAAATTGTGTTACTTGAAGTTTAGAATTAATTTTGGAAGGAATTGTAATTTACACCGATAAATTGTGTTAAGTGAAGTTTAAAAATTTTGTAGTAATTACAAGAACAAGTGACCTTAGCGGACGTATTAAGAGAAAATAATTGTAATTTGCAAGCATAACCATTGTTGAAGATCGAACGTAATTCCGGTCTTAGCTTGTAACAAAAATTGTGTTACTTGAAGTTTAGAATTAATTTTGAAAGGAATTGTATTTTACACCGATAAATTGTGTTAAGTGAAGTTTAAAAATTTTGTAGTAATTACAAGAACAAGTGACCTTAGCGGACGTATTAAGAGAAAATAATTGTAATTTGCAAGCATAACCATCGTTGTAGATCGAACGTAATTCCGGTCTTAGCTTGTAACAAAAATTGTGTTACTTGAAGTTTAGAATTAATTTTGGAAAGAATTGTAATTTACACCGATAAATTGTGTTAAGTGAAGTTTAAAAATTTTGTAGTAATTACAAGAACAAGTGACCTTAGCGGACGTATTAAGAGAAAATAATTGTAATTTGCAAGCATAACCATTGTTGTAGATCGAACGTAATTCCGGTCTTAGCTTGTAACAAAAATTGTGTTACTTGAAGTTTAGAATTAATTTTGGAAAGAATTGTAATTTACACCGATAAATTGTGTTAAGTGAAGTTTAAAAATTTTGTAGTAATTACAAGAACAAGTGACCTTAGCGGACGTATTAAGAGAAAATAATTGTAATTTGCAAGCATAACCATTGTTGAAGATCGAACGTAATTCCGGTCTTAGCTTGTAACAAAAATTGTGTTACTTGAAGTTTAGAATTAATTTTGAAAGGAATTGTAATTTACACCGATAAATTGTGTTAAGTGAAGTTTAAAAATTTTGTAGTAATTACAAGAAGAAGTGACCTTAGAGGACGTATAAAGAGAAAATAATTGTAATTTGCAAGCATAAACATCGTTGTAGATCGAACGTAATTCCGGTCTTAGCTTGTAACAAAAATTGTGTTACTTGAAGTTTAGAATTAATTTTGAAAGGAATTGTAATTTACACCGATAAATTGTGTTAAGTGAAGTTTAAAAATTTTGTAGTAATTACAAGAACAAGTGACCTTAGCGGACGTATTAAGAGAAAATAATTGTAATTTGCAAGCATAACCATCGTTGTAGATCGAACGTAATTCCGGTCTTAGCTTGTAACAAAAATTGTGTTACTTGAAGTTTAGAATTAATTTTGGAAAGAATTGTAATTTACACCGATAAATTGTGTTAAGTGAAGTTTAAAAATTTTGTAGTAATTACAAGAACAAGTGACCTTAGCGGACGTATTAAGAGAAAATAATTGTAATTTGCAAGCATAAACATCGTTGTAGATCGAACGTAATTCCGGTCTTAGCTTGTAACAAAAATTGTGTTACTTGAAGTTTAGAATTAATTTTGGAAAGAATTGTAATTTACACCGATAAATTGTGTTAAGTGAAGTTTAAAAATTTTGTAGTAATTACAAGAACAAGTGACCTTAGCGGACGTATTAAGAGAAAATAATTGTAATTTGCAAGCATAACCATTGTTGAAGATCGAACGTAATTCCGGTCTTAGCTTGTAACAAAAATTGTGTTACTTGAAGTTTAGAATTAATTTTGAAAGGAATTGTAATTTACACCGATAAATTGTGTTAAGTGAAGTTTAAAAATTTTGTAGTAATTACAAGAAGAAGTGACCTTAGCGGACGTATAAAGAGAAAATAATTGTAATTTGCAAGCATAAACATCGTTGTAGATCGAACGTAATTCCGGTCTTAGCTTGTAACAAAAATTGTGTTACTTGAAGTTTAGAATTAATTTTGGAAAGAATTGTAATTTACACCGATAAATTGTGTTAAGTGAAGTTTAAAAATTTTGTAGTAATTACAAGAACAAGTGACCTTAGCGGACGTATTAAGAGAAAATAATTGTAATTTGCAAGCATAACCATCGTTGTAGATCGAACGTAATTCCGGTCTTAGCTTGTAACAAAAATTGTGTTACTTGAAGTTTAGAATTAATTTTGGAAAGAATTGTAATTTACACCGATAAATTGTGTTAAGTGAAGTTTAAAAATTTTGTAGTAATTACAAGAACAAGTGACCTTATCGGACGTATTAAGAGAAAATAATTGTAATTTGCAAGCATAACCATCGTTGTAGATCGAACGTAATTCCGGTCTTAGCTTGTAACAAAAATTGTGTTACTTGAAGTTTAGAATTAATTTTGAAAAGAATTGTAATTTACACCGATAAATTGTGTTAAGTGAAGTTTAAAAATTTTGTAGTAATTACAAGAACAAGTGACCTTAGCGGACGTATTAAGAGAAAATAATTGAAATTTGCAAGCATAACCATCGTTGTAGATCGAAAGTAATTCCGGTCTTAGCTTGTAACAAAAATTGTGTTACTTGAAGTTTAGAATTAATTTTGAAAAGAATTGTAATTTACACCGATAAATTGTGTTAAGTGAAGTTTAAAAATTTTGTAGTAATTACAAGAACAAGTGACCTTAGCGGACGTATAAAGAGAAAATAATTGTAATTTGCAAGCATAACCATCGTTGTAGATCGAACGTAATTCCGGTCTTAGCTTGCAACAAAAATTGTGTTACTTGAAGTTTAGAATTAATTTTGAAAAGAATTGTAATTTACACCGATAAATTGTGTTAAGTGAAGTTTAAAAATTTTGTAGTAATTACAAGAACAAGTGACCTTAGCGGACGTATTAAGAGAAAATAATTGTAATTTGCAAGCATAACCATTGTTGAAGATCGAACGTAATTCCGGTCTTAGCTTGTAACAAAAATTGTGTTACTTGAAGATTAGAATTAATTTTTAAAGGAATTGTAATTTACACCGATAAATTGTGTTAAGTGAAGTTTAAAAATTTTGTAGTAATTACAAGAACAAGTGACCTTAGCGGACGTATTAAGAGAAAATAATTGTAATTTGCAAGCATAACCATCGTTGTAGATCGAACGTAATTCCGGTCTTAGCTTGTAACAAAAATTGTGTTACTTGAAGTTTAGAATTAATTTTGAAAAGAATTGTAATTTACACCGATAAATTGTGCTAAGTGAAGTTTAAAAATTTTGTAGTAATTACAAGAACAAGTGACCTTAGCGGACGTATAAAGAGAAAATAATTGTAATTTGCAAGCATAACCATCGTTGTAGATCGAACGTTATTCCGGTCTTAGCTTGTAACAAAAATTGTGTTACTTGAAGTTTAGAATTAATTTTGAAAAGAATTGTAATTTACACCGATAAATTGTGTTAAGTGAAGTTTAAAAATGTTGTAGTAATTACAAGAACAAGTGACCTTAGCGGACGTATTAAGAGAAAATAATTGTAATTTGCAAGCATAACCATCGTTGTAGGTCGAACGTAATTCCGGTCTTAGCTTGTAACAAAAATTGTGTTACTTGAAGTTTAGAATTAATTTTGAAAAGAATTGTAATTTACACCGATAAATTGTGTTAAGTGAAGTTTAAAAATTTTGTAGTAATTACAAGAACAAGTGACCTTAGCGGACGTATTAAGAGAAAATAATTGTAATTTGCAAGCAGAACCATCGTTGTAGATCGAACGTAATTCCGGTCTTAGCTTGTAACAAAAATTGTGTTACTTGAAGTTTAGAATTAATTTTGGAAAGAATTGTAATTTATACCGATAAATTGTGTTAAGTGAAGTTTAAAAATTTTGTAGTAATTACAAGGACAAGTGACCTTAGCGGACGTATTAAGAGAAAATAATTGTAATTTGCAAGCATAACCATCGTTGTAGATCGAACGTAATTCCGGTCTTAGCTTGTAACAAAAATCTTGTTACTTGAAGTTTAGAATTAATTTTGGAAAGAATTGTAATTTACACCGATAAATTGTGTTAAGTGAAGTTTAAAAATTTTGTAGTAATTACAAGAACAAGTGACCTTAGCGGACGTATTAAGAGAAAATAATTGTAATTTGCAAGCATAACCATTGTTGAAGATCGAACGTAATACCGGTCTAAGCTTGTAACAAAAATTGTGTTACTTGAAGTTTAGAATTAATTTTGAAAAGAATTGTAATTTACACCGATAAATTGTGTTAAGTGAAGTTTAAAAATTTTGTAGTAATTACAAGAACAAGTGACCTTAGCGGACGTATTAAGAGAAAATAATTGTAATTTGCAAGCATAACCATCGTTGTAGATCGAACGTAATTCCGGTCTTAGCTTGTAACAAAAATTGTGTTACTTGAAGTTTAGAATTAATTTTGGAAAGAATTGTAATTTACACCGATAAATTGTGTTAAGTGAAGTTTAAAAATTTTGTAGTAATTACAAGAACAAGTGACCTTAGCGGACGTATTAAGAGAAAATAATTGTAATTTGCAAGCATAACCATTGTTGAAGATCGAACGTAATTCCGGTATTAGCTTGTAACAAAAATTGTGTTACTTGAAGTTTAGAATTAATTTTGAAATGAATTGTAATTTACACCGATAAATTATGTTAAGTGAAGTTTAAAAATTTTGTAGTAATTACAAGAACAAGTGACCTTAGCGGACGTATTAAGAGAAAATAATTGTAATTTGCAAGCATAAACATCGTTGTAGATCGAACGTAATTCCGGTCTTAGCTTGTAACAAAAATTGTGTTACTTGAAGTTTAGAATTAATTTTGGAAAGAATTGTAATTTACACCGATAAATTGTGTTAAGTGAAGTTTAAAAATTTTGTAGTAATTACAAGAACAAGTGACCTTAGCGGACGTATTAAGAGAAAATAATTGTAATTTGCAAGCATAACCATCGTTGTAGATCGAACGTAATTCCGGTCTTAGCTTGTAACAAAAATTGTGTTACTTGAAGTTTAGAATTAATTTTGGAAAGAATTGTAATTTACACCGATAAATTGTGTTAAGTGAAGTTTAAAAATTTTGTAGTAATTACAAGAACAAGTGACCTTAGCGGACGTATAAAGAGAAAATAATTGTAATTTGCAAGCATAAACATCGTTGTAGATCGAACGTAATTCCGGTCTTAGCTTGTAACAAAAATTGTGTTACTTGAAGTTTAGAATTAATTTTGGAAAGAATTGTAATTTACACCGATAAATTGTGTTAAGTGAAGTTTAAAAATTTTGTAGTAATTACAAGAACAAGTGACCTTAGCGGACGTATTAAGAGAAAATAATTGTAATTTGCAAGCATAACCATTGTTGAAGATCGAACGTAATTCCGGTCTTAGCTTGTAACAAAAATTGTGTTACTTGAAGTTTAGAATTAATTTTGAAAGGAATTGTAATTTACACCGATAAATTGTGTTAAGTGAAGTTTAAAAATTTTGTAGTAATTACAAGAACAAGTGACCTTAGCGGACGTATTAAGAGAAAATAATTGTAATTTGCAAGCATAACCATTGTTGAAGATCGAACGTAATTCCGGTCTTAGCTTGTAACAAAAATTGTGTTACTTGAAGTTTAGAATTAATTTTGAAAGGAATTGTAATTTACACCGATAAATTGTGTTAAGTGAAGTTTAAAAATTTTGTAGTAATTACAAGAACAAGTGACCTTAGCGGACGTATTAAGAGAAAATAATTGTAATTTGCAAGCATAAACATCGTTGTAGATCGAACGTAATTCCGGTCTTAGCATGTAACAAAAATTGTGTTACTTGAAGTTTAGAATTAATTTAGGAAAGAATTGTAATTTACACCGATAAATTGTGTTAAGTGAAGTTTAAAAATTTTGTAGTAATTACAAGAACAAGTGACCTTAGCGGACGTATAAAGAGAAAATAATTGTAATTTGCAAGCATAAACATCGTTGTAGATCGAACGTAATTCCGGTCTTAGCTTGTAACAAAAATTGTGTTACTTGAAGTTTAGAATTAATTTTGAAAAGAATTGTAATTTACACCGATAAATTGTGTTAAGTGAAGTTTAAAAATTTTGTAGTAATTACAAGAACAAGTGACCTTAGCGGACGTATTAAGAGAAAATAATTGTAATTTGCAAGCATAACCATTGTTGAAGATCGAACGTAATTCCGGTCTTAGCTTGTAACAAAAATTGTGTTACTTGAAGTTTAGAATTAATTTTGAAAGGAATTGTAATTTACACCGATAAATTGTGTTAAGTGAAGTTTAAAAATTTTGTAGTAATTACAAGAACAAGTGACCTTAGCGGACGTATTAAGAGAAAATAATTGTAATTTGCAAGCATAAACATCGTTGTAGATCGAACGTAATTCCGGTCTTAGCTTGTAACAAAAATTGTGTTACTTGAAGTTTAGAATTAATTTTGGAAAGAATTGTAATTTACACCGATAAATTGTGTTAAGTGAAGTTTAAAAATTTTGTAGTAATTACAAGAACAAGTGACCTTAGCGGACGTATTAAGAGAAAATAATTGTAATTTGCAAGCATAACCATCGTTGTAGATCGAACGTAATTCCGGTCTTAGCTTGTAACAAAAATTGTGTTACTTGAAGTTTAGAATTAATTTTGGAAAGAATTGTAATTTACACCGATAAATTGTGTTAAGTGAAGTTTAAAAATTTTGTAGTAATTACAAGAACAAGTGACCTTAGCGGACGTATAAAGAGAAAATAATTGTAATTTGCAAGCATAAACATCGTTGTAGATCGAACGTAATTCCGGTCTTAGCTTGTAACAAAAATTGTGTTACTTGAAGTTTAGAATTAATTTTGAAAAGAATTGTAATTTACACCGATAAATTGTGTTAAGTGAAGTTTAAAAATTTTGTAGTAATTACAAGAACAAGTGACCTTAGCGGACGTATTAAGAGAAAATAATTGTAATTTGCAAGCATAACCATTGTTGAAGATCGAACGTAATTCCGGTCTTAGCTTGTAACAAAAATTGTGTTACTTGAAGTTTAGAATTAATTTTGAAAGGAATTGTAATTTACACCGATAAATTGTGTTAAGTGAAGTTTAAAAATTTTGTAGTAATTACAAGAACAAGTGACCTTAGCGGACGTATTAAGAGAAAATAATTGTAATTTGCAAGCATAACCATTGTTGAAGATCGAACGTAATTCCGGTCTTAGCTTGTAACAAAAATTGTGTTACTTGAAGTTTAGAATTAATTTTGAAAGGAATTGTAATTTACACCGATAAATTGTGTTAAGTGAAGTTTAAAAATTTTGTAGTAATTACAAGAACAAGTGACCTTAGCGGACGTATTAAGAGAAAATAATTGTAATTTGCAAGCATAAACATCGTTGTAGATCAAACGTAATTCCGGTCTTAGCTTGTAACAAAAATTGTGTTACTTGAAGTTTAGAATTAATTTTGGAAAGAATTGTAATTTACACCGATAAATTGTGTTAAGTGAAGTTTAAAAATTTTGTAGTAATTACAAGAACAAGTGACCTTAGCGGACGTATTAAGAGAAAATAATTGTAATTTGCAAGCATAACCATCGTTGTAGATCGAACGTAATTCCGGTCTTAGCTTGTAACAAAAATTGTGTTACTTGAAGTTTAGAATTAATTTTGGAAAGAATTGTAATTTACACCGATAAATTGTGTTAAGTGAAGTTTAAAAATTTTGTAGTAATTACAAGAACAAGTGACCTTAGCGGACGTATTAAGAGAAATTAATTGTAATTTGCAGCATAACCATCGTTGTAGATCGAACGTAATTCCGGTCTTAGCTTGTAACAAAAATTGTGTTACTTGAAGTTTAGAATTAATTTTGAAAAGAATTGTAATTTACACCGATAAATTGTGTTAAGTGAAGTTTAAAAATTTTATAGTAATTACAAGAACAAGTGACCTTAGCGGACGTATTAAGAGAAAATAATTGTAATTTGCAAGCATAACCATTGTTGAAGATCGAACGTAATTCCGGTCTTAGCTTGTAACAAAAATTGTGTTACTTGAAGTTTAGAATTAATTTTGGAAAGAATTGTAATTTACACCGATAAATTGTGTTAAGTGAAGTTTAAAAATTGTGTAGTAATTACAAGAACAAGTGACCTTAGCGGACGTATTAAGAGAAAATAATTGTAATTTGCAAGCATAACCATCGTTGTAGATCGAACGTAATTCCGGTCTTAGCTTGTAACGCAAATTGGGTTACTTGAAGTTTAGAATTAATTTTGGAAAGAATTGTAATTTACACCGATAAATTGTGTTAAGTGAAGTTTAAAAATTTTGTAGTAATTACAAGAACAAGTGACCTTAGCGGACGTATTAAGAGAAAATAATTGTAATTTGCAAGCATAACCATTGTTGAAGATCGAACGTAATTCCGGTCTTAGCTTGTAACAAAAATTGTGTTACTTGAAGTTTAGAATTAATTTTGAAAGGAATTGTAATTTACACCGATAAATTGTGTTAAGTGAAGTTTAAAAATTTTGTAGTAATTACAAGAACAAGTGACCTTAGCGGACGTATTAAGAGAAAATAATTGTAATTTGCAAGCATAAACATCGTTGTAGATCGAACGTAATTCCGGTCTTAGCTTGTAACAAAAATTGTGTTACTTGAAGTTTAGAATTAATTTTGGAAAGAATTGTAATTTACACCGATAAATTGTGTTAAGTGAAGTTTAAAAATTTTGTAGTAATTACAAGAACAAGTGACCTTAGCGGACGTATTAAGAGAAAATAATTGTAATTTGCAAGCATAACCATTGTTGAAGATCGAACGTAATTCCGGTCTTAGCTTGTAACAAAAATTGTGTTACTTGAAGTTTAGAATTAATTTTGGAAAGAATTGTAATTTACACCGATAAATTGTGTTAAGTGAAGTTTAAAAATTTTGTAGTAATTACAAGAACAAGTGACCTTAGCGGACGTATTAAGAGAAAATAATTGTAATTTGCAAGCATAAACATCGTTGTAGATCGAACGTAATTCCGGTCTTAGCTTGTAACAAAAATTGTGTTACTTGAAGTTTAGAATTAATTTTGGAAAGAATTGTAATTTACACCGATAAATTGTGTTAAGTGAAGTTTAAAAATTTTGTAGTAATTACAAGAACAAGTGACCTTAGCGGACGTATTAAGAGAAAATAATTGTAATTTGCAAGCATAACCATTGTTGAAGATCGAACGTAATTCCGGTCTTAGCTTGTAACAAAAATTGTTTTACTTGAAGTTTAGAATTAATTTTGAAAGGAATTGTAATTTACACCGATAAATTGTGTTAAGTGAAGTTTAAAAATTTTGTAGTAATTACAAGAACCAGTGACCTTAGCGGACGTATTAAGAGAAAATAATTGTAATTTGCAAGCATAACCATCGTTGTAGATCGAACGTAATTCCGGTCTTAGCTTGTAACAAAAATTGTGTTACTTGAAGCTTAGAATTAATTTTGGAAAGAATTGTAAGTTACACCGATAAATTGTGTTAAGTGAAGTTTAAAAATTTTGTAGTAATTACAAGAACAAGTGACCTTAGCGGACGTATAAAGAGAAAATAATTGTAATTTGCAAGCATAAACATCGTTGTAGATCGAACGTAATTCCGGTCTTAGCTTGTAACAAAAATTGTGTTACTTGAAGTTTAGAATTAATTTTGAAAAGAATTGTAATTTACACCGATAAATTGTGTTAAGTGAAGTTTAAAAATTTTGTAGTAATTACAAGAACAAGTGACCTTAGCGGACGTATTAAGAGAAAATAATAGTAATTTGCAAGCATAACCATTGTTGAAGATCGAACGTAATTCCGGTCTTAGCTTGTAACAAAAATTGTGTTACTTGAAGTTTAGAATTAATTTTGAAAGGAATTGTAATTTACACCGATAAATTGTGTTAAGTGAAGTTTAAAAATTTTGTAGTAATTACAAGAACAAGTGACCTTAGCGGACGTATTAAGAGAAAATAATTGTAATTTGCAAGCATAAACATCGTTGTAGATCGAACGTAATTCCGGTCTTAGCTTGTAACAAAAATTGTGTTACTTGAAGTTTAGAATTAATTTAGGAAAGAATTGTAATTTACACCGATAAATTGTGTTAAGTGAAGTTTAAAAATTTTGTAGTAATTACAAGAACAAGTGACCTTAGCGGACGTATTAAGAGAAAATAATTGTAATTTGCAAGCATAACCATCGTTGTAGATCGAACGTAATTCCGGTCTTAGCTTGTAACAAAAATTGTGTTACTTGAAGTTTAGAATTAATTTTGGAAAGAATTGTAATTTACACCGATAAATTGTGTTAAGTGAAGTTTAAAAATTTTGTAGTAATTACAAGAACAAGTGACCTTAGCGGACGTATTAAGAGAAATTAATTGTAATTTGCAGCATAACCATCGTTGTAGATCGAACGTAATTCCGGTCTTAGCTTGTAACAAAAATTGTGTTACTTGAAGTTTAGAATTAATTTTGAAAAGAATTGTAATTTACACCGATAAATTGTGTTAAGTGAAGTTTAAAAATTTTATAGTAATTACAAGAACAAGTGACCTTAGCGGACGTATTAAGAGAAAATAATTGTAATTTGCAAGCATAACCATTGTTGAAGATCGAACGTAATTCCGGTCTTAGCTTGTAACAAAAATTGTGTTACTTGAAGTTTAGAATTAATTTTGGAAAGAATTGTAATTTACACCGATAAATTGTGTTAAGTGAAGTTTAAAAATTGTGTAGTAATTACAAGAACAAGTGACCTTAGCGGACGTATTAAGAGAAAATAATTGTAATTTGCAAGCATAACCATCGTTGTAGATCGAACGTAATTCCGGTCTTAGCTTGTAACGCAAATTGGGTTACTTGAAGTTTAGAATTAATTTTGGAAAGAATTGTAATTTACACCGATAAATTGTGTTAAGTGAAGTTTAAAAATTTTGTAATAATTACTAGAACAAGTGACCCTTAGCGGACGTAGTAAGAGAAATTAATTGTAATTTGCAAGCATAACCATCGTTGTAGATCGAACGTAATTCCGGTCTTAGCTTGTAACAAAAATTGTGTTACTTGAAGTTTAGAATTAATTTTGAAAGGAATTGTAATTTACACCGATAAATTGTGTTAAGTGAAGTTTAAAAATTTTGTAGTAATTACAAGAACAAGTGACCTTAGCGGACGTATTAAGAGAAAATAATTGTAATTTGCAAGCATAACCATTGTTGAAGATCGAACGTAATTCCGGTCTTAGCTTGTAACAAAAATTGTGTTACTTGAAGTTTAGAATTAATTTTGAAAGGAATTGTAATTTACACCGATAAATTGTGTTAAGTGAAGTTTAAAAATTTTGTAGTAATTACAAGAACAAGTGACCTTAGCGGACGTATTAAGAGAAAATAATTGTAATTTGCAAGCATAAACATCGTTGTAGATCGAACGTAATTCCGGTCTTAGCTTGTAACAAAAATTGTGTTACTTGAAGTTTAGAATTAATTTTGGAAAGAATTGTAATTTACACCGATAAATTGTGTTAAGTGAAGTTTAAAAATTTTGTAGTAATTACAAGAACAAGTGACCTTAGCGGACGTATTAAGAGAAAATAATTGTAATTTGCAAGCATAACCATCATTGTAGATCGAACGTAATTCCGGTCTTAGCTTGTAACAAAAATTGTGTTACTTGAAGTTTAGAATTAATTTTGGAAAGAATTGTAATTTACACCGATAAATTGTGTTAAGTGAAGTTTAAAAATTTTGTAGTAATTACAAGAACAAGTGACCTTAGCGGACGTATTAAGAGAAAATAATTGTAATTTGCAAGCATAAACATCGTTGTAGATCGAACGTAATTCCGGTCTTAGCTTGTAACAAAAATTGTGTTACTTGAAGTTTAGAATTAATTTTGGAAAGAATTGTAATTTACACCGATAAATTGTGTTAAGTGAAGTTTAAAAATTTTGTAGTAATTACAAGAACAAGTGACCTTAGCGGACGTATTAAGAGAAAATAATTGTAATTTGCAAGCATAACCATTGTTGAAGATCGAACGTAATTCCGGTCTTAGCTTGTAACAAAAATTGTTTTACTTGAAGTTTAGAATTAATTTTGAAAGGAATTGTAATTTACACCGATAAATTGTGTTAAGTGAAGTTTAAAAATTTTGTAGTAATTACAAGAACAAGTGACCTTAGCGGACGTATTAAGAGAAAATAATTGTAATTTGCAAGCATAACCATCGTTGTAGATCGAACGTAATTCCGGTCTTAGCTTGTAACAAAAATTGTGTTACTTGAAGTTTAGAATTAATTTTGGAAAGAATTGTAAGTTACACCGATAAATTGTGTTAAGTGAAGTTTAAAAATTTTGTAGTAATTACAAGAACAAGTGACCTTAGCGGACGTATAAAGAGAAAATAATTGTAATTTGCAAGCATAAACATCGTTGTAGACCGAACGTAATTCCGGTCTTAGCTTGTAACAAAAATTGTGTTACTTGAAGTTTAGAATTAATTTTGAAAAGAATTGTAATTTACACCGATAAATTGTGTTAAGTGAAGTTTAAAAATTTTGTAGTAATTACAAGAACAAGTGACCTTAGCGGACGTATTAAGAGAAAATAATAGTAATTTGCAAGCATAACCATTGTTGAAGATCGAACGTAATTCCGGTCTTAGCTTGTAACAAAAATTGTGTTACTTGAAGTTTAGAATTAATTTTGAAAGGAATTGTAATTTACACCGATAAATTGTGTTAAGTGAAGTTTAAAAATTTTGTAGTAATTACAAGAACAAGTGACCTTAGCGGACGTATTAAGAGAAAATAATTGTAATTTGCAAGCATAAACATCGTTGTAGATCGAACGTAATTCCGGTCTTAGCTTGTAACAAAAATTGTGTTACTTGAAGTTTAGAATTAATTTTGGAAAGAATTGTAATTTACACCGATAAATTGTGTTAAGTGAAGTTTAAAAATTTTGTAGTAATTACAAGAACAAGTGACCTTAGCGGACGTATAAAGAGAAAATAATTGTAATTTGCAAGCATAAACATCGTTGTAGATCGAACGTAATTCCGGTCTTAGCTTGTAACAAAAATTGTGTTACTTGAAGTTTAGAATTAATTTTGAAAAGAATTGTAATTTACACCGATAAATTGTGTTAAGTGAAGTTTAAAAATTTTGTAGTAATTACAAGAACAAATGACCTTAGCGGACGTATTAAGAGAAAATAATTGTAATTTGCAAGCATAACCATTGTTGAAGATCGAACGTAATTCCGGTCTTAGCTTGTAACAAAAATTGTGTTACTTGAAGTTTAGAATTAATTTTGAAAGGAATTGTAATTTACACCGATAAATTGTGTTAAGTGAAGTTTAAAAATTTTGTAGTAATTACAAGAACAAGTGACCTTAGCGGACGTATTAAGAGAAAATAATTGTAATTTGCAAGCATAAACATCGTTGTAGATCGAACGTAATTCCGGTCTTAGCTTGTAACAAAAATTGTGTTACTTGAAGTTTAGAATTAATTTTGGAAAGAATTGTAATTTACACCGATAAATTGTGTTAAGTGAAGTTTAAAAATTTTGTAGTAATTACAAGAACAAGTGACCTTAGCGGACGTATTAAGAGAAAATAATTGTAATTTGCAAGCATAACCATCGTTGTAGATCGAACGTAATTCCGGTCTTAGCTTGTAACAAAAATTGTGTTACTTGAAGTTTAGAATTAATTTTGGAAAGAATTGTAATTTACACCGATAAATTGTGTTAAGTGAAGTTTAAAAATTTTGTAGTAATTACAAGAACAAGTGACCTTAGCGGACGTATTAAGAGAAAATAATTGTAATTTGCAAGCATAAACATCGTTGTAGATCGAACGTAATTCCGGTCTTAGCTTGTAACAAAAATTGTGTTACTTGAAGTTTAGAATTAATTTTGGAAAGAATTGTAATTTACACCGATAAATTGTGTTAAGTGAAGTTTAAAAATTTTGTAGTAATTACAAGAACAAGTGACCTTAGCGGACGTATTAAGAGAAAATAATTGTAATTTGCAAGCATAACCATCGTTGTAGATCGAACGTAATTCCGGTCTTAGCTTGTAACAAAAATTGTGTTACTTGAAGTTTAGAATTAATTTTGGAAAGAATTGTAATTTACACCGATAAATTGTGTTAAGTGAAGTTTAAAAATTTTGTAGTAATTACAAGAACAAGTGACCTTAGCGGACGTATTAAGAGAAAATAATTGTAATTTGCAAGCATAAACATCGTTGTAGATCGAACGTAATTCCGGTCTTAGCTTGTAACAAAAATTGTGTTACTTGAAGTTTAGAATTAATTTTGGAAAGAATTGTAATTTACACCGATAAATTGTGTTAAGTGAAGTTTAAAAATTTTGTAGTAATTACAAGAACAAGTGACCTTAGCGGACGTATTAAGAGAAAATAATTGTAATTTGCAAGCATAACCATCGTTGTAGATCGAACGTAATTCCGGTCTTAGCTTGTAACAAAAATTGTGTTACTTGAAGTTTAGAATTAATTTTGGAAAGAATTGTAATTTACACCGATAAATTGTGTTAAGTGAAGTTTAAAAATTTTGTAGTAATTACAAGAACAAGTGACCTTAGCGGACGTATTAAGAGAAAATAATTGTAATTTGCAAGCATAAACATCGTTGTAGATCGAACGTAATTCCGGTCTTAGCTTGTAACAAAAATTGTGTTACTTGAAGTTTAGAATTAATTTTTGAAAGAATTGTAATTTACACCGATAAATTGTGTTAAGTGAAGTTTAAAAATTTTGTAGTAATTACAAGAACAAGTGACCTTAGCGGACGTATTAAGAGAAAATAATTGTAATTTGCAAGCATAACCATTGTTGAAGATCGAACGTAATTCCGGTCTTAGCTTGTAACAAAAATTGTGTTACTTGAAGTTTAGAATTAATTTTGGAAAGAATTGTAATTTACACCGATAAATTGTGTTAAGTGAAGTTTAAAAATTTTGTAGTAATTACAAGAACAAGTGACCTTAGCGGACGTATTAAGAGAAAATAATTGTAATTTGCAAGCATAAACATCGTTGTAGATCGAACGTAATTCCGGTCTTAGCTTGTAACAAAAATTGTGTTACTTGAAGTTTAGAATTAATTTTGGAAAGAATTGTAATTTACACCGATAAATTGTGTTAAGTGAAGTTTAAAAATTTTGTAGTAATTACAAGAACAAGTGACCTTAGCGGACGTATTAAGAGAAAATAATTGTAATTTGCAAGCATAACCATCGTTGTAGATCGAACGTAATTCCGGTCTTAGCTTGTAACAAAAATTGTGTTACTTGAAGTTTAGAATTAATTTTGGAAAGAATTGTAATTTACACCGATAAATTGTGTTAAGTGAAGTTTAAAAATTTTGTAGTAATTACAAGAACAAGTGACCTTAGCGGACGTATTAAGAGAAAATAATTGTAATTTGCAAGCATAACCATTGTTGTAGATCGAACGTAATTCCGGTCTTAGCTTGTAACAAAAATTGTGTTACTTGAAGTTTAGAATTAATTTTGGAAAGAATTGTAATTTACACCGATAAATTGTGTTAAGTGAAGTTTAAAAATTTTGTAGTAATTACAAGAACAAGTGACCTTAGCGGACGTATTAAGAGAAAATAATTGTAATTTGCAAGCATAACCATTGTTGAAGATCGAACGTAATTCCGGTCTTAGCTTGTAACAAAAATTGTGTTACTTGAAGTTTAGAATTAATTTTGAAAGGAATTGTAATTTACACCGATAAATTGTGTTAAGTGAAGTTTAAAAATTTTGTAGTAATTACAAGAACAAGTGACCTTAGCGGACGTATAAAGAGAAAATAATTGTAATTTGCAAGCATAAACATCGTTGTAGATCGAACGTAATTCCGGTCTTAGCTTGTAACAAAAATTGTGTTACTTGAAGTTTAGAATTAATTTTGAAAGGAATTGTAATTTACACCGATAAATTGTGTTAAGTGAAGTTTAAAAATTTTGTAGTAATTACAAGAACAAGTGACCTTAGCGGACGTATTAAGAGAAAATAATTGTAATTTGCAAGCATAACCATCGTTGTAGATCGAACGTAATTCCGGTCTTAGCTTGTAACAAAAATTGTGTTACTTGAAGTTTAGAATTAATTTTGGAAAGAATTGTAATTTACACCGATAAATTGTGTTAAGTGAAGTTTAAAAATTTTGTAGTAATTACAAGACCAAGTGACCTTAGCGGACGTATTAAGAGAAAATAATTGTAATTTGCAAGCATAAACATCGTTGTAGATCGAACGTAATTCCGGTCTTAGCTTGTAACAAAAATTGTGTTACTTGAAGTTTAGAATTAATTTTGGAAAGAATTGTAATTTACACCGATAAATTGTGTTAAGTGAAGTTTAAAAATTTTGTAGTAATTACAAGAACAAGTGACCTTAGCGGACGTATTAAGAGAAAATAATTGTAATTTGCAAGCATAACCATTGTTGAAGATCGAACGTAATTCCGGTCTTAGCTTGTAACAAAAATTGTGTTACTTGAAGTTTAGAATTAATTTTGAAAGAAATTGTAATTTACACCGATAAATTGTGTTAAGTGAAGTTTAAAAATTTTGTAGTAATTACAAAAAGAAGTGACCTTAGCGGACGTATAAAGAGAAAATAATTGTAATTTGCAAGCATAAACATCGTTGTAGATCGAACGTAATTCCGGTCTTAGCTTGTAATAAAAATTGTGTTACTTGAAGTTTAGAATTAATTTTGGAAAGAATTGTAATTTACACCGATAAATTGTGTTAAGTGAAGTTTAAAAATTTTGTAGTAATTACAAGAACAAGTGACCTTAGCGGACGTATTAAGAGAAAATAATTGTAATTTGCAAGCATAACCATCGTTGTAGATCGAACGTAATTCCGGTCTTAGCTTGTAACAAAAATTGTGTTACTTGAAGTTTAGAATTAATTTTGGAAAGAATTGTAATTTACACCGATAAATTGTGTTAAGTGAAGTTTAAAAATTTTGTAGTAATTACAAGAACAAGTGACCTTAGCGGACGTATTAAGAGAAAATAATTGTAATTTGCAAGCATAACCATTGTTGAAGATCGAACGTAATTCCGGTCTTAGCTTGTAACAAAAATTGTGTTACTTGAAGTTTAGAATTAATTTTGAAAGGAATTGTAATTTACACCGATAAATTGTGTTAAGTGAAGTTTAAAAATTTTGTAGTAATTACAAGAACAAGTGACCTTAGCGGACGTATTAAGAGAAAATAATTGTAATTTGCAAGCATAAACATCGTTGTAGATCGAACGTAATTCCGGTCTTAGCTTGTAACAAAAATTGTGTTACTTGAAGTTTAGAATTAATTTTGAAAAGAATTGTAATTTACACCGATAAATTGTGTTAAGTGAAGTTTAAAAATTTTGTAGTAATTACAAGAACAAGTGACCTTAGCGGACGTATTAAGAGAAAATAATTGTAATTTGCAAGCATAACCATTGTTGAAGATCGAACGTAATTCCGGTCTTAGCTTGTAACAAAAATTGTGTTACTTGAAGTTTAGAATTAATTTTGAAAGGAATTGTAATTTACACCGATAAATTGTGTTAAGTGAAGTTTAAAAATTTTGTAGTAATTACAAGAACAAGTGACCTTAGCGGACGTAGTAAGAGAAAATAATTGTAATTTGCAAGCATAACCATCGTTGTAGATCGAACGTAATTCCGGTCTTAGCTTGTAACAAAAATTGTGTTACTTGAAGTTTAGAATTAATTTTGGAAAGAATTGTAATTTACACCGATAAATTGTGTTAAGTGAAGTTTAAAAATTTTGTAGTAATTACAAGAACAAGTGACCTTAGCGGACGTATTAAGAGAAAATAATTGTAATTTGCAAGCATAACCATCGTTGTAGATCGAACGTAATTCCGGTCTTAGCTTGTAACAAAAATTGTGTTACTTGAAGTTTAGAATTAATTTTGGAAAGAATTGTAATTTACACCGATAAATTGTGTTAAGTGAAGTTTAAAAATTTTGTAGTAATTACAAGAACAAGTGACCTTAGCGGACGTATTAAGAGAAAATAATTGTAATTTGCAAGCATAAACATCGTTGTAGATCGAACGTAATTCCGGTATTAGCTTGTAACAAAAATTGTGTTACTTGAAGTTTAGAATTAATTTTGGAAAGAATTGTAATTTACACCGATAAATTGTGTTAAGTGAAGTTTAAAAATTTTGTAGTAATTACAAGAACAAGTGACCTTAGCGGACGTATTAAGAGAAAATAATTGTAATTTGCAAGCATAACCATTGTTGAAGATCGAACGTAATTCCGGTCTTAGCTTGTAACAAAAATTGTGTTACTTGAAGTTTAGAATTAATTTTGAAAGGAATTGTAATTTACACCGATAAATTGTGTTAAGTGAAGTTTAAAAATTTTGTAGTAATTACAAGAACAAGTGACCTTAGCGGACGTATTAAGAGAAAATAATTGTAATTTGCAAGCATAACCATCGTTGTAGATCGAACGTAATTCCGGTCTTAGCTTGTAACAAAAATTGTGTTACTTGAAGTTTAGAATTAATTTTGGAAAGAATTGTAACTTACACCGATAAATTGTGTTAAGTGAAGTTTAAAAATTTTGTAGTAATTACAAGAACAAGTGACCTTAGCGGACGTATAAAGAGAAAATAATTGTAATTTGCAAGCATAAACATCGTTGTAGATCGAACGTAATTCCGGTCTTAGCTTGTAACAAAAATTGTGTTACTTGAAGTTTAGAATTAATTTTGAAAAGAATTGTAATTTACACCGATAAATTGTGTTAAGTGAAGTTTAAAAATTTTGTAGTAATTACAAGAACAAGTGACCTTAGCGGACGTATTAAGAGAAAATAATTGTAATTTGCAAGCATAACCATTGTTGAAGATCGAACGTAATTCCGGTCTTAGCTTGTAACAAAAATTGTGTTACTTGAAGTTTAGAATTAATTTTGAAAGGAATTGTAATTTACACCGATAAATTGTGTTAAGTGAAGTTTAAAAATTTTGTAGTAATTACAAGAACAAGTGACCTTAGCGGACGTATTAAGAGAAAATAATTGTAATTTGCAAGCATAAACATCGTTGTAGATCGAACGTAATTCCGGTCTTAGCTTGTAACAAAAATTGTGTTACTTGAAGTTTAGAATTAATTTTGGAAAGAATTGTAATTTACACCGATAAATTGTGTTAAGTGAAGTTTAAAAATTTTGTAGTAATTACAAGAACAAGTGACCTTAGCGGACGTATAAAGAGAAAATAATTGTAATTTGCAAGCATAAACATCGTTGTAGATCGAACGTAATTCCGGTCTTAGCTTGTAACAAAAATTGTGTTACTTGAAGTTTAGAATTAATTTTGAAAAGAATTGTAATTTACACCGATAAATTGTGTTAAGTGAAGTTTAAAAATTTTGTAGTAATTACAAGAACAAGTGACCTTAGCGGACGTATTAAGAGAAAATAATAGTAATTTGCAAGCATAACCATTGTTGAAGATCGAACGTAATTCCGGTCTTAGCTTGTAACAAAAATTGTGTTACTTGAAGTTTAGAATTAATTTTGAAAGGAATTGTAATTTACACCGATAAATTGTGTTAAGTGAAGTTTAAAAATTTTGTAGTAATTACAAGAACAAGTGACCTTAGCGGACGTATTAAGAGAAAATAATTGTAATTTGCAAGCATAAACATCGTTGTAGATCGAACGTAATTCCGGTCTTAGCTTGTAACAAAAATTGTGTTACTTGAAGTTTAGAATTAATTTTGGAAAGAATTGTAATTTACACCGATAAATTGTGTTAAGTGAAGTTTAAAAATTTTGTAGTAATTACAAGAACAAGTGACCTTAGCGGACGTATTAAGAGAAAATAATTGTAATTTGCAAGCATAACCATCGTTGTAGATCGAACGTAATTCCGGTCTTAGCTTGTAACAAAAATTGTGTTACTTGAAGTTTAGAATTAATTTTGGAAAGAATTGTAATTTACACCGATAAATTGTGTTAAGTGAAGTTTAAAAATTTTGTAGTAATTACAAGAACAAGTGACCTTAGCGGACGTATTAAGAGAAAATAATTGTAATTTGCAAGCATAAACATCGTTGTAGATCGAACGTAATTCCGGTCTTAGCTTGTAACAAAAATTGTGTTACTTGAAGTTTAGAATTAATTTTGGAAAGAATTGTAATTTACACCGATAAATTGTGTTAAGTGAAGTTTAAAAATTTTGTAGTAATTACAAGAACAAGTGACCTTAGCGGACGTATTAAGAGAAAATAATTGTAATTTGCAAGCATAACCATCGTTGTAGATCGAACGTAATTCCGGTCTTAGCTTGTAACAAAAATTGTGTTACTTGAAGTTTAGAATTAATTTTGGAAAGAATTGTAATTTACACCGATAAATTGTGTTAAGTGAAGTTTAAAAATTTTGTAGTAATTACAAGAACAAGTGACCTTAACGGACGTATTAAGAGAAAATAATTGTAATTTGCAAGCATAACCATCGTTGTAGATCGAACGTAATTCCGGTCTTAGCTTGTAACAAAAATTGTGTTACTTGAAGTTTAGAATTAATTTTGGAAAGAATTGTAATTTACACCGATAAATTGTGTTAAGTGAAGTTTAAAAATTTTGTAGTAATTACAAGAACAAGTGACCTTAGCGGACGTATTAAGAGAAAATAATTGTAATTTGCAAGCATAACCATCGTTGTAGATCGAACGTAATTCCGGTCTTAGCTTGTAACAAAAATTGTGTTACTTGAAGTTTAGAATTAATTTTGGAAAGAATTGTAATTTACACCGATAAATTGTGTTAAGTGAAGTTTAAAAATTTTGTAGTAATTACAAGAACAAGTGACCTTAGCGGACGTATTAAGAGAAAATAATTGTAATTTGCAAGCATAAACATCGTTGTAGATCGAACGTAATTCCGGTCTTAGCTTGTAACAAAAATTGTGTTACTTGAAGTTTAGAATTAATTTTTGAAAGAATTGTAATTTACACCGATAAATTGTGTTAAGTGAAGTTTAAAAATTTTGTAGTAATTACAAGAACAAGTGACCTTAGCGGACGTATTAAGAGAAAATAATTGTAATTTGCAAGCATAACCATTGTTGAAGATCGAACGTAATTCCGGTCTTAGCTTGTAACAAAAATTGTGTTACTTGAAGTTTAGAATTAATTTTGGAAAGAATTGTAATTTACACCGATAAATTGTGTTAAGTGAAGTTTAAAAATTTTGTAGTAATTACAAGAACAAGTGACCTTAGCGGACGTATTAAGAGAAAATAATTGTAATTTGCAAGCATAAACATCGTTGTAGATCGAACGTAATTCCTGTCTTAGCTTGTAACAAAAATTGTGTTACTTGAAGTTTAGAATTAATTTTGGAAAGAATTGTAATTTACACCGATAAATTGTGTTAAGTGAAGTTTAAAAATTTTGTAGTAATTACAAGAACAAGTGACCTTAGCGGACGTATTAAGAGAAAATAATTGTAATTTGCAAGCATAACCATTGTTGTAGATCGAACGTAATTCCGGTCTTAGCTTGTAACAAAAATTGTGTTACTTGAAGTTTAGAATTAATTTTGGAAAGAATTGTAATTTACACCGATAAATTGTGTTAAGTGAAGTTTAAAAATTTTGTAGTAATTACAAGAACAAGTGACCTTAGCGGACGTATTAAGAGAAAATAATTGTAATTTGCAAGCATAACCATTGTTGAAGATCGAACGTAATTCCGGTCTTAGCTTGTAACAAAAATTGTGTTACTTGAAGTTTAGAATTAATTTTGAAAGGAATTGTAATTTACACCGATAAATTGTGTTAAGTGAAGTTTAAAAATTTTGTAGTAATTACAAGAAGAAGTGACCTTAGCGGACGTATAAAGAGAAAATAATTGTAATTTGCAAGCATAAACATCGTTGTAGATCGAACGTAATTCCGGTCTTAGCTTGTAACAAAAATTGTGTTACTTGAAGTTTAGAATTAATTTTGAAAGGAATTGTAATTTACACCGATAAATTGTGTTAAGTGAAGTTTAAAAATTTTGTAGTAATTACAAGAACAAGTGACCTTAGCGGACGTATTAAGAGAAAATAATTGTAATTTGCAAGCATAACCATCGTTGTAGATCGAACGTAATTCCGGTCTTAGCTTGTAACAAAAATTGTGTTACTTGAAGTTTAGAATTAATTTTGGAAAGAATTGTAATTTACACCGATAAATTGTGTTAAGTGAAGTTTAAAAATTTTGTAGTAATTACAAGAACAAGTGACCTTAGCGGACGTATTAAGAGAAAATAATTGTAATTTGCAAGCATAAACATCGTTGTAGATCGAACGTAATTCCGGTCTTAGCTTGTAACAAAAATTGTGTTACTTGAAGTTTAGAATTAATTTTGGAAAGAATTGTAATTTACACCGATAAATTGTGTTAAGTGAAGTTTAAAAATTTTGTAGTAATTACAAGAACAAGTGACCTTAGCGGACGTATTAAGAGAAAATAATTGTAATTTGCAAGCATAACCATCGTTGTAGATCGAACGTAATTCCGGTCTTAGCTTGTAACAAAAATTGTGTTACTTGAAGTTTAGAATTAATTTTGGAAAGAATTGTAATTTACACCGATAAATTGTGTTAAGTGAAGTTTAAAAATTTTGTAGTAATTACAAGAACAAGTGACCTTATCGGACGTATTAAGAGAAAATAATTGTAATTTGCAAGCATAACCATCGTTGTAGATCGAACGTAATTCCGGTCTTAGCTTGTAACAAAAATTGTGTTACTTGAAGTTTAGAATTAATTTTGAAAAGAATTGTAATTTACACCGATAAATTGTGTTAAGTGAAGTTTAAAAATTTTGTAGTAATTACAAGAACAAGTGACCTTAGCGGACGTATTAAGAGAAAATAATTGAAATTTGCAAGCATAACCATCGTTGTAGATCGAACGTAATTCCGGTCTTAGCTTGTAACAAAAATTGTGTTACTTGAAGTTTAGAATTAATTTTGAAAAGAATTGTAATTTACACCGATAAATTGTGTTAAGTGAAGTTTAAAAATTTTGTAGTAATTACAAGAACAAGTGACCTTAGCGGACGTATAAAGAGAAAATAATTGTAATTTGCAAGCATAACCATCGTTGTAGATCGAACGTAATTCCGGTCTTAGCTTGCAACAAAAATTGTGTTACTTGAAGTTTAGAATTAATCTTGAAAAGAATTGTAATTTACACCGATAAATTGTGTTAAGTGAAGTTTAAAAATTTTGTAGTAATTACAAGAACAAGTGACCTTAGCGGACGTATTAAGAGAAAATAATTGTAATTTGCAAGCATAACCATTGTTGAAGATCGAACGTAATTCCGGTCTTAGCTTGTAACAAAAATTGTGTTACTTGAAGATTAGAATTAATTTTTAAAGGAATTGTAATTTACACCGATAAATTGTGTTAAGTGAAGTTTAAAAATTTTG